>JAAKBH010001287.1:0-29522 GCA_019776075.1 Amaranthus palmeri
TATATATATATATATCTATATATCTATATATATATATACTATATATATATATATATATATATATATCTACTCTATATATATAACTATATATCTATACTATATATATATATATATATATATCTATCTCTATATTCTAATATATATATATAGTATATATATATTATATATATCTATTCTCTCACTATATAGTATATTTATAATTTATCTATTTCTGCATTAAGCCTATGCACCGAGATAGTAATTACTTCTGAGGCATCTTGTGGGGATGACACCTTACTTCTTCCCAACATAAGGAATAGCTCTGCCTTTTTCGAGTTCTGTTTGGAAGCATATGGGGCTCATCCAGACACTCTTTGGATGTCAACCCATTTTTACTTTGGTGGTGATGTAAGCATAAGAATTTTTTTATTCACATTAAGTTCAATTGTTGATTTATTTTATCATTTTTCTTAAATTTAAATTCTAAAATGATAACAGAATGTATTGATAGCCCTAAATAAATATGCGAGCAATATCATTTTTTCAAATGGTCTTAGAGATCCATATAGCGGAACAGGGTAAGAAATACACTACTTACATATTCTAACGTTAAACTATAAATATCTTATAATGATAATAAAAAAAAAGAATCTAACAGTATGACTTGTTTTTACAGGATCTTAGAGGACGTTTCTAAGACCATAATAGCGTTAAAAACCAATGAAGGTAAAAAGAACCTAATCAAGACTTCTATAAATCCATCTTTTTTTAACGAAATTAAATTCATATTATAAAGTAATTTACAACTATAAACTATATAGAATTCATTCTAATTTTTTTTTTGCAGGAACTCACTGTATGGATTTTAAGACCATTCATAAAGATGATCCTAAATGGTTAAAAAGGCAACGTGAAAAAGAGTTGCGTATTTTTAAAATGTGGATTCATCAGCATTCAAGAGCCTTCGCTAATAAATATACATCTTTTAACTGCTATATTGAATTTATTTGTAGTTTATTGTTTTTAATACTTATTTAGGTAAATTTGCTTAGTATTGCTATTGGGCTAATTGTAATATACGCCATTGTAAGAAAACATTTTTTTGTTTAAATTATATTAATTAAATAGTATTATACTTTGTAGGAGTATTTAACTTTTTAAAATCTTTTTACTAACAATTATATCAAATAGAGCATTTTTTTAAAAAAAAATTCCCAATCTATATTGCAAAATCAAAAAAATAATTTCCAATCTATATTATAAGGAAAACTAATTTCCTCTTTACCGTCCAGGTCAGACAACATTTTTTTTAAAAAAAAATTCAACGGAAATCGCCATCTAAGATGGCGAATTGGTAAATTTACCAACCAAATATTCAATAAAGCAAAAACATATAAAATGTATTGCTCAAAGCTATATCAAGACCTCTCCATTCCACATAATGGGCGGTAACCAACTGAGACAACCGCATTTTTTGATGAAGTATAACAATATTTTTTATTTACAATGTCGTAAATGTCAAATTATTTGAAGAGAGAAAAATCACTAATGGCCCGTTTGGTAGGTGGTATTAAATCGCGGTAATGGAAATGAATTATAGTGTAAATTTTCATCAAACGTTTCATATCATTCCCATGGTAATGAAACTTTGATCACAAAAAAAGTTTTTTTGTATACAAATTTCCATTACCACATAATACCACATCTCCCAATAGTAATGTATTGGAATAAATTTTAAGAAGAAAATAAGACTATTGAAGTTGGAAAAACATGGACATTAAAGTAGCTAAGAGGTTTTCAACCAAAAGTACACTATTTTTCATTCCCATTAACATCATTTATTACCACATACCAAACGGGCCGTAAAAATGTGGCGGGGTTTTATCTCACGACCTCCCACTTAAATATGTGTAGCGCCAACCAACTAGGACACGAGAGTTATGTGACATAATTATATTTGTTCAATATATATTTTAAGATGATCAAAATAGTTATAAGAAGCAAAAAAATTATACCAAAGCAAGCCGCCATCTCAAATGGCGGTTTGGTATTTTTAATTTTTTTTTTCATTATTTATATTGAAATCGTGTTTTTAGAAAGGGTTTGTTGAAAGAATTCATACCAAACCGCTATCTCAAGTGGCGGTTTACGAAAAAACATTTTAAAAAAATTATTTCTAAACTATCCTACGTGGACAGTAAACTGGGAATTAAATTTCCCTTTAATGCAATCTTGGAAATAAATTTCGAAATTACATTATTTTGGGAATAAACTCTATCAAATATCAACAGGACTTTAAAACAGTTTATGTAGGATTGAGTTCGTTTTCGGGTCATATATATTTGGGTCAAAAACCCAAAAATCCGAGTTCGTATCCGTGTCATATATATTTGGGTCTGCATGGACAATTAATTGTGTCGAAAAACGCCTCCGATGACAACGATTTCTCTATCTATGAAAACCTTTTTCGAGTCGAAGAACTCTTTGAGACCGCACTCTTCTCTTTGGGTATGAGCTGCCATCTTTCTTCCCTTCCCAGACTCTAACTATAGTTTTCTATTAGTGGGTTACACTGGTATGATGATGATAATGATATAACAATATAATTTTGGATGCACATATGCTCAAAATTATATGTATATAATAGTCTTTTATTATTTATCTAGAATTTGAAAAAGGTTATTATTATATCTAGGAGTGTTCACCAGTCCAAACCCGAACCGGACCGGAAGACCGGAATCTCAAAAAATCTAAGACCAGACTGGTTCCATCCGGTGCGGTCCCGGTCTAACCCGGAATTCTTCCGGTCCGGGTTAAGATCGATTAAACCGGAAATAATTTTTGAGACCAAAAATAAATTAAAAATAGAATATTTTAAAAATAATTTAGCCAATTAATTATTATAAAATTAACATATTTTAATTAAAAAATTATTTTGTGTTGAAAAAAAAATATTTTAAGTCCTTTAAAATAAATATATACATAATAATTATAAATATTACTCGAATAATTATAAATATTACTCGTCTTCCAAATCACTTTTATAACATCCGGTCTCATCCGGTCCAACCCGGTTTTTTTTCGGGTTTAGACCGGACCGGACCGGAAACCCGATATTGAAAAAAAACTAAGACCCGGAGATCGAATCAGATGCACCCGGTCCGGTCCGGTCTTAGCCGGTTCCAGTCCGAACCGCCGGTCCGGTCTTATTTTGCACACCCCTAATTATATCTATTAATAAATGTACACATATATAATAGAATTTAATTGTTATACAATCATATAGAATCATTGCAAGGGTCCAAGGCCTTTTAAGAAATTTCAGTGGCCTAGGGCGAAGACATAAATTGAGGCTCTAATTCACATATAATATTTAAAATAAAATAAAAATTAGGTAAGCAAAAAAATACATATTCTATTACGCATAATAATCTTTAAAAACATCAAATTTGATATAGATAAAACATTGAAATCAAAGCCTAAGCATTCATATGAAAACATTTTAATGAGTCTTTTAGATGCAAAGTCGCTAATAATAGTTTCTACATTAATATGTTCAAACATATTTTTCTCAATACATAAAGTAGCTAGACCATTTAACCTTAGCAATCTAGTATTTCTCCTAAAACTTAATAGAAAGAAAAGATTTAGATGAATAAAGTAGAATAATCAAAGAGTCTTATATATAACTAGTATAGAATCCAGTGCCATGCACGGTTTTTTTAGCATCGACATATATAAACATATATATACATATATATTAATTTAAAAAAAATAAAGTCAGAGATATTATGTAGTAAATTACTAAATTTTTACAATATATGTATAAATTAAATTTGTTATTTTAGAAATTGTCTAGAATATATGATGTGGTATATATATTTTCTAATTTACTCAATTTAACCATAAATAAATAATAGTTAAAGATAATTTAATGGTAGAGATATTGGTCAAGAATAAATGCAATTTATTATTTTACTCAATTTAATTTACTCAATTTAGTTTAATAAATATAACAATTAATGAATTTGATTATTCCATGTGAGAATTAATCTGTTAGCTTTGACTGTAATTAGTTCATTTAGGCAAATTTAAAATTGTGACATTTGATATAAAAATAATTAGAACACCATAAGCACATAAATTATTTATGGTCTAATAAATTATTCCTTAAATTATTTATGGTATTCTAATAAATTATTCCTTAAATTAAGCAAACATTAATGTATATTGAAATTGCAATGCATAAAAGACAGTATTAACTGAAGAAAGAAATTTCTTAGTTTTTAACCAATAGAAAAATTACAAATGACACATCTTATCTTACATTGACATTTGTCATTTCCCAAGAATTTTATTAGAATGTATGAAATGATATGATGATATGATTAGATGAATTCCTGTAATTGAGATACATTTGAAAACACCGACAAAAGGGGATAAAATTGAATTATTAAAAGATTTTTTCGTTAATCAAAATTCACTTAGAAAAGTGAATATTTTGGGAGAAAAATTAGAGAGGAAGAAGGTTAAATAGTGGCGTTTAAAATTCTTCTAAAACTCCTTTTGACGGGGCCAAAACAATCAATGAAAGTTTCAACATATTCAAAAGCTTTTTAGTGAAGCAAGATTCTTAAAGCTAGACTTTTCTTGCACTAATGCTACACACAAATCCTTCAAGGAGAAGGGTGTTTTTAAATTGTGCTAAATGTGAGCAAAATGTCAAATTTCTTTGCCAAATTAAAGTACAAAAATTAATTCTTTTCATTAATAAAATATTTAGTGATTTATCGAAAAAAATTCTTACATTAAAATATTGATTTGTTAAACTTTACTCGTATTATTTGTTTAGTACAAAACACACATTAAGGTCAAGGCAAACTATAGTTATGATATTGTTCTCACACTCAAAAACGAAAGAAACTTTACACTCACACACATATACGTAATACGTTGCACGAGGATCTATACTAGTGTTACAACTTATACATGTATATATATACTCTATAAAATATGATTAAATACCAAGGTTGTTAGGATCGTGATTCTACGTAGGATCATTGAGGAGGTAGGATCGAAATTGGTAGAATCGGAACGTAGGATCGTGTGATCCTACAAATATGCATTAATATGCTTTAGATAAATGGTTTTCAATTGTATTTTGTTCTTTATTTAAGTTTTAAGGTTTAAATTAACACTTATTTCACTTCGGCTATTAAGTTTTATAAAAGAATACCTTAATAAATATTTTAAAAATGCGAATCAAGAAAGACTTGAGTTTTAGTCATATTTTAATATAATTGTTTAGATATATACATATATATACATAAGTAAAATTTTGATTATATGAAAATTTTGTACGATTGAAACTACCCTTGTAGAATCGGATCGTAATAAAATCGTAGGATCGTAAAATCGTGTTATGATCCTTTCACGCACTAAAATCCTGAAGCTGTGTAATATCGTACGATTCTACCAATTTAAGATCCTACCTACGATATGGATCGAACGCCTAATTTTGGATCGTAAAATCGTAGAATCGTTGATCAGGATCGAGATTCTGATAACCATGTTAAATACCATTATTTCTTAAAAAAGTTCTCTATAGACTCAAAGTTGAAATTAATTAATTTGAATCACACAATAAACTCGAGTGACATAAAATTTTATTATTTTTTTTTATAAAAATATACTAAAGAAACTTATTTCCTAATTAATGACAACAACATAAAGTGTCACTAACACAAGTATACTTTAAATTTTTACAATAATAAACACCACAAATCTTTTCACCACAGGCACCAGAGAGTATGTTGAAGCAATGATGAGCTTGAGTAGGATAAACTTTAGAAAATTCGGAATCCGAATCGATAATTTTACAATGGATGGTACCTAATACAAGGAAAATATAACATTTTAATTATTAGAGGTAATTATTATAAACAATTGGAAAAATTCTAAAAATTTCTACAATAACATTGATTTTTAGTAATACTAGATAACAACTTTAGTTGTTATTTTAAATTCAATAGAATATATCTTCTAAAATAAGTATAGTAAAGAAGTGTAATATCACTACAACAAATTTAACTTTTTGCGATATTGAATTTAGTGGCATTTAAAAAATGCCACTAATTCATATTTTTAGCATAACAATTATTGGCTTTTATTTTAAATTTCACTATAAAGTGATTACACTTTATTTGATTTTTAGTGGCATATGTAATTGTCATTATAGCCTATAGTGGCATTTGTGAGAAATGTCACTAGATCCTATGTCGCAAAAAGCTTTAGTGTGACTTTTTATTATGCAGCTATATGGTCTAAAACGTCACTAAATCCTCTATATATACTATCAGAAATTTGAAATAGCGACATTTAATTAAATGTCACCAAATATATCCCACTAAAAGTAAATTATGTTGTAGTATATTTTAGAATATATTTTAAATAAAATTCAAGAAATTATCAATCTTATTGTCTTAAATTATGTACTAGTGCATAAATTAGTAAAACAATGATAATAATCATATATATCATAAATTATAATATTATAAAATAATTTTAAAGTTCAAATTAAGTACATACCGGAAAGAATAATAATCATAACAGCAAAAACCATTGGTTCAAACGACTTGTTTTCGGCCATGTTTAATAATATGAAGATGTATGCTTATTGCTTAATCAAGAGATAATGATAATAAATTGAAAAGTTTAAGAATAATCATCTCATTATATACTTTTATATCTCAATGATAATTAATTTTAACAAATCAAATACAATATCTTAATTAATACAAATATATTTTATTATTATGCTAATCTTATTATAATTAATTTTGACTGAATATTTATTGGTCATAATTAGAAATAGATATGCACAATCATTTCATATTTGATTTAATATTTATTGATCATATTCTAATAATATCTTTTACAGCTCAATATTTATTAGACTAATAATCATACTCCCTCCATTTCACTTTAAATGGCATATTTCATTTTTACATGTTTGCTAATGCACTAATTTAATCCTTAATTAATATCTCTAATTAAAAATAATTAAAAATTACAAAAATTGATATTAATACGCCTTAAAATGATTCAAATCAAATAAAATCTAATTTGACAATGTTTTAATTTATAGAAAAAACAGAGGGAATATCTTTATTCATCATTTCATTTAACATATTATCATTATTATATCAAATATTATTATCTCGTTCCAAAAGTGGATGAGTGGAGGTTAGAAGTAAACTGGATGAGTGGAGGGAAGCTTTAGAAGGTAAAGGTTTACGCATCAGTCGTACGAAAATCGAGTACCTGCGTTGTGGCTTTTGTGGGACACCACCAATAGAAGCCAGAAGTTTCCATCGGGGAAGAAGTCATTAAAAGTACGACCAAGTACAAGTATTTGGGATCGATCATTCAAAGGGATGGGGAGATCGACGGAGATGTAGACCATCGTATCCAGGCGGGTTGGCTCAAACGGCGAGCAGCTACTGCGGTGAAATGTGATAGGAAGATCCCAAATAAGTTAAAGGGAAAATTTTATCGGGTATTGATCAGACGAGCTTTACTAAATGGGACAGAATGCTGGCCTGTAAAGAAGAGTTTTGAACATAAAATGGAAGTCGCAGAGATGCGTATGTTGCGGTGGATGTGCGGGCGCACTTTGATGGATCGAATTATGAACCAAGAGTTTAGAGACAAACTAGGGGTTGCTCCTATTTCGGGAAAAATGCGCGAAAGAAGATTGAGGTGGTTAGGACATGTGAAGAGAAAGATTTTCGACGCCCCTGTGAGGAGAGTCGAAAGCTTTATAGTAGAGGGTAAAAGAAGTCAAGAAAGACCCAAGAAAACTTGGGAGGAGCAAATAAGAGTAGACTTACGTGAGTTAAACCTCTATGAGGACCTGATTAGGGATAGGAGTAGTTGGAGGCGTTTTATCCAGGTTTTAAACTTCGATTTTCTTCTTAGAGTCGTTAGCGGCGTACGTCATGCTTTCTTGTTTGCCCTAGTTTCTTGTGTGTTTTGTTTATTATTTTTTTAAGATTTGTTTTTGATGAGCAAATTTTAATTTAACCGCAAGCGCACGGCGTACGCGTAGTGCGGGTCGAACACAAGGAGGCTAAATAATTCCAAATTGTATGTTTATGACAAGCTAAGACAAGGTTCAAACAAAAATATAAGATGATGTTCTAAACCTAATATGCAATTAAATAAGACAAGAATAAAAATGATATATAACAATGATATGGAAGACACTAGGGCGTCGGGTATCACCCAATTCTAACATGGAATTCAATTAATTTCATGATTGTATGAAATTGAGCCATGGATATGAAAGAACGTGATCTAATTAGTCTCAAGCTTCCGCTCTATTGACTAATATCGATTTAAGACCAACTAGCATTAATCCTCAAACTTCCGTTCTATTGGCTAATACTAGAAGGAATTTAACTCAAATATATCTCAATCCTAAGTTAAACCAATTCTCAAACTTTCGTTTTATTGAAAAGGCTAACAAAGATATTTAAATCAAGACTCATTAAGCATAGGTTCAAACATCGACTCAAATCGCACACAATCAATCAATAAAATATCAATCCATGCTTCGAATTAGGGATTTGACCCTAACCCTAGATAAGGAAACTACTCACTACTCATGATCATAGAAAACATACAACAAACAATAGATAATGATGTAAAAAGCAATAACGGAACAACAAAACTTACTGAATGAGAAAATAACATAAACTGAAGATGCGGAATTCGAATTCTACAAAGGTTCTTCAAAGGTTAATTGAAAAGAAAACTAAGAAAAACTCTAGAGAAAGTTACAGGAAAATAAAATGAAAACTAAAATCTGACTTTTTTCACAAGAAAAATAACTGCCACTATATAAAGTGGTTCCAAAAATTGGAAGAAAACCTTCAGGAAATAATGCCCGGATTGAAAGGCGACGAGCGGCGCCTATCAGGGCGACGATCGTCGCTCATCTGCTGGAGAGATCTGTTGGCTGCTGCTGGATAAGGCGACGAGCGGCGCTGAAGGTGCGACGACTCGTCGCTCCGCTACGGCAAAACCATAAATAAATGCATAAATTGGCGACGAGCGGCGCCTATGAAGCGACGACTCGTCGCTTGGCTACGACATGCCTCTGAATATTGCTTAATTATGCAACGAGCGTTGCATCTTGGATAATGGCTCGTTGCTTGTCTTTCACACCCTTTTCTTTGCCTTTTACTCATCGGGACTTGCTTGTGGCTCGGTCTCTTCACGTGACAAGGGGTCTTAGGCTATTTCTCCAAGCCTTCACCCTCTTATAACTCCGAAATGTACCTAAAAACTCCGATTTTGCCTCAAAAAAAAAAAACACATAAAACATGGAATTGACCTCAAGAGACAAAATGTACATAAAACACTATAAATATATCTAAAACCCACTAAAACTACATATAAGGAGCATAAAATGAACGCGGATAAGTGCAAATAATTGCACTTATCAGTTTTACATACGTATTGGTCTATTATGTGTTGTTTTTTCACCCCACGGGGCAGGTATGTATCTCTATCATCTTGGAACCTGGGGACTCATTTTGGTCGTGCTCTCCTTTACGAATATGAGTTGCCGCCGTCCTTTTCTCCTCAGATCTTGTCCATAGATTCCATGAGTGAAATATACTGGGTAGGATGATGATGGTGATGTTCCAAAAATGAACATTTTGAATATTAAGAAGCAACTTTTGTTCAAGTCTATTATCAAATATAATTATCAAATATAATTATCATTATTATATCAAATATTAACAACATAATTTTTTTCATTAAAGCACTATATATTCTAAAATTTTGTATTTATTTTATAATAAATATTACTATAATTTTATACTAATAACATTTAATTGCATTTTAAAGTTATTTTAAATTTACTTTTATACTAATAACTTCGTGTATTGTACGAGTTTATATACTAGTTCTACATATAAATGCTCAAAATAATGCATTGAATTGCGTAAAAGAAATTCAAATGTAGCAAGTATAGTGGAAGAAGAATGTATATAAGATTTGTTTTTCTAATACTACTATTACTGAACAACTAAATTACTCTAATATATTACTAAAATAAGCTAAGATAGAAATATTAGTTTAAAAGATAATAAAAACAGTGTAAAATATCGAAATTCATATAATTTTAGTATGGAGTTGGTGACTTTCTAGCTACTTAAATAAAAATGAATTTGTATAGGACTAAACGTGATTTGATTATTAATCTCAAGCTTTATTAATATTTTTATACGATCTGACTAGTTTTAGTTCTTAAATTTTTGTTTAATTGGCTAAATTAATATGAATTTAACTTAAATGTATCTCATTTATAAATTACCTCTAATCTCAAAATTCCATTAAATTGAGTATATATACCATATATTTGTCCCCGTTAATTACCTACTGTTTCTGCTATGAAACGGTCAAATTTGTAAAGGGGAAGTTTGAGGGAAGTACCTTCTGTAGTAAGGGTTAGTGATGATCCGATCTCCGCGCGTGGTGTTCCTTGTTGAACATTTAGTGTATAATAATAATAATAATCCTGAGTATTTTATCACCAAGTACTACTAAGGTAGTGGGACAATTTGTAGTCCGTAATATATCGATTAAATCTATTTTAAATAGTGGGACAAAGCGTATTAATTTACGTGGTCCAAATAGGTATTATAAGATAACACAAGAAAATGAGGGGCACCAAGTCAGTGAGCTAAAGCCGACTCGGCGGTCCCCTTGATTGTGCTAAAGCCGAGTCGGCTTTAGCTCTCTGGAAAATAAGGGTTTGGTCAGAGGGCTTGCGCCGAGTCGGCGGTCCCTTCTTTGGACTCGTCGCCGACTCGGCGATAGGGCACTGGATTTTGACCGTTGCTTTTTCTTCCCGTTTTCTTGTGTTTAATGCCTAGGATTCTATCTTAATGCTCCAATAATCTCTGATTTATGGAGGAGAATAATGCTAATTGTTAATAGCATTGTTGTTAGTGATTAATCATAATCAATTGGTGATTATGAGCAAGGCTCCTCTATTGAGTATAAATAGAGGTCCTTGGATGAAGAGTTGAGACACCAATTTCTGAAATCTTCTTCTCTATACTCTCTTTGTCTTTCTCTCATTTGTCTAAGCTTGATCAAGAGAGTAATTAACTTTTGTTCAAGTAATACACTACTCATAATTTTCTTAAAACACATTGTTATTAAGGTATATATCTGTTATTGGGTCAAACCCTAATTTCTCATCTGGGCTTTAATGGTAAGCCCAAAACTATCAGTTTGTGGGAAATTACCAAAACGCCCTTGGGGCTATTTGCTCCACTCATTTTCTGCTATAAATACCTCACTATTCACCAAAATCTGGTAAGGCTTTTCTCTCTCCTTTTACCAAAGCAAATTTCTAATTACATTTCACAAATCAATCCAACTGACTTGAGCGTCGGAGAGGCTTTCCGGGAAAAAGCCCCCGGATAGGCTGACCTCATTTGTTTTGCAGATTCCCACTCAAAAAATCTGAGAATAGTCAACGGAACAACACCTTCCGGTCAGGGAGATATTGACCTGATTTCTAAGCAGAAACATTTGGCGCCGTCTGTGGGGAGAGAAAAGCATCGCTGACTTCACCTACACTTCCAACGAAAAAGCCATGAATTCGAAGAGGAACACCAGAGCCAATACCCGGCAATCTGAGCACCATTCTGATCGTTCTGTCCACGACCAGGAACCCGCACCCCTGCCGAATCTTGTCACTAGGCAGGACCTTGAAGAATTCGCTGCTACTATAACTTCTCGCTTCCAAGACTCACTTCAACAAGCTGTGAGGACTCTGCCCACTATCCTACAGCCACAGCAGCAACACTTACTCCATTCTGCCCAAAGGCGTAGGGAGCCGCACACTACTCGTACCAGAGAAGCCCCTGACTTTTGGGTTGAGGACATTGCTGACAGTCAGGAATCACCTTTGCAAGGTAACCCTGACCCTGTAGAACAACCAATCTGGGGCATGCCAAACCTGCAGCATCAAAGTCGGATACAAGAGGAGCCAACTCGACCAGCTCCCAGCCGCGCTCGGGAACAGGCTCGTAGTCAAATGCCAGAGCAATCCGGAAGTTCAAGGTTCGATGCCCGTCAGATTATCAACAGAAGAAAGAAAGAACAAGATGTTAGGACTCACCTCAATTCTCGGAGACAAGGGAAAGAGCAGATGGAAGAATCCTATCACAGCCCGGTATATCAAGAGCGGTATGACTACGCCCAGGAAGGATACATTCGAGACGGGTCAGACTCGGCCCCTACCATCTTCAAAACGCCGCTGTCGGCACGTATACTGGCCGTTCCTAACCGGAACAAGGTCAAGGTTCCCGTCATTAGATCATTCGACGGATCGCAAGATCCGAGCGAACATGTGGCCTCCTACCGGGCGCACATGGCCGTGAGTACTACATGCGAGGCCATGCTTTGCAAATTTTTCCCAACCACCCTGACCGGGTTAGCCCTGAACTGGTATACTGCCTTACCCTCGGGAAGCGTTGATAGTTTTGCAGCCCTTGAGGCCTTGTTCCTCGATCACTTCGTTGCATCGAAGAGGCAGAGAAAATCAAACTTACACTTAATGTCAATTATCCAGAAGGAGGGAGAGACCGTGGCCGAATATGTTCAAAGGTTCCATGAGGAAGTGCTCTCCATACCGGGAGCCAACGATGCCACGACGGTCCCTGCCCTCATCAACGGGGTTAGAACACCCAGGTTAAAGTGGAAGCTATTGGAGCACGACCTCACTACATACACGGAGGCCATGGAAATTGTCCAGCGATTCATCCGAGCCTCCGACATTTGCACACCCTTGGACTCGAGAAGGAAGAAAGAAAAAGCTGGAAGATCGCAGGAAGCCACGCCTAGCCGGCGGAATCAGGATAATGCGGGGAGGGAAAGGTTCCGGTCACCAATGGGACCCCCTAGGGAAGAAGTACGGAGACAAGCCCATGCCTACCCCGCCTTGGAATCAAAAGGAAGCGCCGAATCGCGTTTCAACCGAAGTCAAAAAGATATTTTCTATTCAATAAGAGATCAGTTACCCACACCACCACGAATCTCTACGTCGCAAGGACGAAGAAACACAGACTATTGGTGCGATTACCACAAAGAACACGGACATACCCTATCACAATGTAGGGAGTTGAAGAGAATACTAGACAAAATGGCTGACGAGGGTCAGTTGAATAGATTTTTGAAGCAGGAGGGGCGACCGAGGGAAAGAAGAGAGATTCCCCGTCCCCGGCCAGAAAGGCGCGCTAATGATAATGAGCAATCTGAAGCCACGCAAGGAGTAATTCATATGATAACAGGAGGATATTCAGAGTTTTTTGTCAGCAACCGGTCAGTGAAAGACAGCGTACATACACTAAGTCAGATGACCGCGGAGACCAAAAAGGCAGTCGACGGACCCAAGATGATATTCGGCGAAGGAAGCCAAGCAATACAACACCCACACTCGGACCCCATTGTCCTAACGCTCAAAGTGGGGTTGATGAGTGTAAGGAGAGTTCTGGTAGATACCGGCAGCACAGCCGATCTCATCACCATGGATTGCTTAAAGCAGCTCAAGTATAGTCCGGAACATTTGGAAAAGTTGGATCGACCCCTGGTTGGCTTCGGAGGAAGTAGAGTTAGCCCGGCGGGCACCATTGTGCTCCCTGTACGATTTGGGGAAAGAGGAAACGGGAGGACCTTGCCGGTCCGTTTCACAGTAGTGGACATATCCTTCCCTTACAACATCATCATGGGCCTGCCCCTGATCAACAAAATCAAAGCCGTGATATCGTCTCATCAGCTGCTCATTCAATATGAGAAAGACGACGGTCAGGTAGGGACCCTACACGGAGATCAAAAGATAGCCAGAGAATGTCAAGTTAATAGCCTGAAAATGGGGGCAGAAAGTGAGAAGAACCCCGAGAGCAAGAAGAGGAAAATTGCCGAATCAATCATGCACGTAGCAGAAGACTACCAAAGACGAAGTACCCAGCCTCAACCCGTAGAAGGCTATGAGGAAATCGCTTTATGGGAAGGGGAAAAGATTCGTTTGGGAAGGAATCTCGCCGGACAAGTGAAGGATGACATCATCAATGTGATCCAACAATATCGTGATGTATTTGCATACAAGGTAGAGGAAATGCCCGGTATACCCGCGGAAATAGCCTCGCACCATCTGGACATCAAGCCAGGCTACAAGCCTGTCAAGCAAAAGTTGAGGCATCAAGGCGCTGAGAGAGCCGCCGCCGCAAAAGAAGAGGTAGAAAAGTTGTTGAAAGCTGGATTTATAAGGGAATGCAAGTATTCGGACTGGTTGGCAAACGTGGTCTTAGTGAAGAAGCCTTCCGGTAAGTGGCGCATGTGTGTCGATTTCACCGACCTTAATAAAGCATGTCCCAAGGACGATTATCCCCTGCCCAAGATTGATAAGTTGGTAGATTCCACGGCAGGACATGCCCTACTCAGTTTCATGGATGCCAATGCTGGCTATCATCAGATCCCCCTGGCCGTGGAAGATAGGCCACATACTGCCTTCATCACCCCTTCCGGAGTCTATTGTTATATGGTCATGCCGTTTGGCCTCAAGAACGCGGGGGCCACCTACCAACGCATGATCAACAAAGTTTTTAAGGAGCAAATTGGGAAAAATCTGGAAGTATATGTTGACGACATGATTGCCAAGAGTAAGCTCGCCGAGGACCACGCGAAAGACCTTCGAGAGACCTTTGAGACCTTGCGGAAGAACAGGATGCGCTTAAATCCGGAGAAATGTGTGTTCGGAGTGACTGGGGGCAAGTGTCTAGGTTTCTTAGTAGATGAAAGAGGGATAGAGGCTAATCCCGATAAGATTCAAGCAATACTGTCAATGAGCTCGCCGCGTACTGTTAAAGAAGTGCAACGCCTAACCGGCTGCATCGCGGCTCTGAGCCGATTCATGTCCAAATCGGCAGATAGATGCCATTCCTTCTTCAAGACATTGAAGCAACCCAGGTTTGTGTGGGATCAGGAAGCAGAGGATGCTTTCCGTAAACTGAAAGAGTATTTGGCCGAGATGCCTAAGTTAGTGTCGCCCTTGCCGGGCGAAAGGTTGTATTTGTACGTTTCTGTATCAGAATTTTCCTTAAGTGCTGTTTTAGTGGCCGAAAGAAACAAGCAACAGTTGCCGGTCTATTACATCAGTCATGCATATCGCGGGTCGGAAGCCCGATATTCAACTGTTGAAAAGTCAATTTTTGCATTGGTAATGTCAAGTCGGAAGTTGAAGCCCTACTTCCAATCTCACCCCGTCACCGTTCGCACCTCTCAACCGATGAAGAAAGTGCTGGAGAGTAAGAATCAGTCGTCCCGGATAGCTGATTGGGCCAACCAACTAGCTGACTATGGGTTGGAATTTGAACCAAGAACGGCCATTAAAGCCCAAGCCCTTGCCGATTTCATTTCGGAATTGACGGGATCGTTGGAACCAATCTCTATCATAGAGGAGTGGAAGTTGTTTGTTGATGGATCATCGACACGGGATTGTGCAGGAGCCGGCCTGCTCATCATATCCCCTCATGGGGCGAGGCTAGAACATGCAGTGCGTTTTGACTTCGTGGCAACCAACAACGAAGCCGAGTATGAGGCTCTTCTTTTAGGACTCGGCATTTGTCTGGCCTCGGGTGCTAAAAAAGTCATTGCGCACACTGATTCTCAACTAATTGCAGGCCAGGTGAGCGGGGAGTTCGAAGCAAGGGATGAGAGCATGAAAATGTATCTCATCAAAGTTAAAGAGATCATTGAGAAGTTTGAGTCCGTCACCCTCAGCCACATCCCTCGATCAGAAAATGCACAGGCCGACGCCCTATCAAGATTGGCTAGTTCGGCCATCAGCAATGAACCTCGCAACATTGTCTGGGAAGTTTTGCCCAGCCCCAGTATAAATGCCTTCGTCGGTGGAGTCAATAGGACGGACTCCTGGATGGATCCTTATATCTCCTTTCTCCGAGATGGCGAAATGCCCGAGGACTCTGAAGAAGGCCTAATCCTGGTAAGAAAAGCCAAGTATTTCGAGTGGTATGAAGGGGCGTTATACAAAAAATCTTATACTCACCCCCTGCTCAAGTGTGTGACCCCCACCGAGGGAGATTATATTTTAAGAGAAATACACGAAGGAGCTTGTGGAATCCACCAGGGAATTCGGACACTTGTGGGAAAGGTTTTGAGAAGTGGATATTACTGGCCCAGCATGAAGGCGGATGCCGAAAAGCTTGTAAAAACTTGCGAAAAATGTCAATTTTATGGTGAAGTGCCTCGCCGGCCCTCCAACTATCTCTCTCCTATACAAGCTATCCTGCCTTTCGACAGATGGGGCATCGACTTACTAGGCCCTTTCCCCCCGGCCAGTGGACAACGGCGATTCGTTTTGGTAGCCATCGACTACTTCACAAAGTATGTCGAAGCCGAAGCCCTCAGCTCCATCACGGACAAACAGGTGTGTCAGTTTCTTTGGAGGAATATAATCACCCGATATGGGGTACCTCGAGTAATCATTTCCGACAATGGCAAACAATTCAACAGTACGGCCACCAGGGAGTACTGCGCCCGATTTAACATTGATACCCGGTTCTCGTCTGTCTCCCGGCCTCAAACGAATGGCCAGGTAGAAGCGGAAAACAAGATTATCCTCAAAGGGATAAAAAAGAAATTGGAAGGAAGCCGCGGGAATTGGGTAGAGGAACTACCTGGCATATTGTGGGCCAGCCGTACAACTGTCAAAGAGGCCACGGGACACACCCCCTTCTCGCTTGTATTCGGTACAGAAGCCGTACTCCCCGTTGAGGTAGGAATTCCCTCCACCAGGGTAACCTACTACGATCAATATAGCAACGATGAAGATAAGCCCATTAACTTGGACTTACTACCAGAAGTGCGGGGAGACGCCTTTCTCAAGTCCGTGGCCCAGAAACAAAGGATGACAAGGCAGTTCAACAAACTCGTTAAGCCACGCCAGTTCCAGGTAGGAGATCTGGTACTGAGGAAAGTCGAAGCCACCGGAAAGGCTACCGAGAAGGGAAAGCTAGGGAAAAATTGGGATGGTCCCTTCAGGGTTACTCGAGTCATTCGGCCTGGAACTTATGAGCTAGAAGAAAGTGGCAAACCTCTGCCTAGGCCATGGAACTCGGACCATCTTAAGAAGTTCTATGTTTGAAGCGCCGCCTCCAAAACGAACTGGGGGCATACTCCTTACATATTGATCGGCGATAGTTATAGTTCGTGTTGTATTCGGCCCGCTATCGAAAAAGGGGCTTTTTGTTTCAAAGGATCGTCGCCGGCCTAACCGGCACATTTATGAATTGTTGACTGTTTTATTGATCTTTAACAAATTGGCGCCGGCCTAACCGGCAGTGTATGAATTTGCGCCGGCCTAACCGGCATTATATGAATGAAACTGATTGGCCAGCTTGACTGGCGTTTTATGAAACAATGTTACTAAAAGTTCATTAATACTAGCAAAATGACCGCGGCTAGTTTATACATGGCATAACACGTCTAAATAGTTAGGCATATGCAGAGAAAAGTGATGCAAAAATAGCAATTCAAAAAGCATTCATAAACAGCAGAAAAGTAAACGGGAAAGTCACAATAAAGGCCGAAGCCCAAAAGTTGATACAATTCGGCCCATCAGGGCAATACAAGCTACAACCCAAAAACCAACAGCAATACAGCAATACAAATCCTAAAATTAATCAGCCATGAGCTCGTCCATAGTGAAGAGGGGGTCTGGGATCTCAACTGGGGCTGGAGTCTGATGGCCCGCGGAAACAGCTGGGGAAGCAGGAGAAGTTGGCAATGGGGACTGGAGAAGGGGAACGGCCTGAACAGGAGAAGCCCTTGGGGTTGGCGGCCTGGAAGGGATGGAGATATCATAATGTTCGAAATCCACATCGAACTTCTTCAAAAGCTCAGCAGGCAAAGCTTCCTCCCAAGCAGCTTTCTCGGCCTCGTCGTCTTCGTCAGGACCGAGGGCCTCCAACTCTTTCATCTCTTCAGTGGCCTCTGCAACGGCCACCTCATGCTCGTTCTCCCCGGCCTTGAGTAAAGCCTCAAAGTCTATTTTGTTTTCAGACTTCTCATTGGCATGCTGTAACATCAACTCCTTCACCCGTAACCCCTGGCTGTAAGCATCAGAACACAACCGTGATTGAAATTGACGGCCTTCGTCAGTCTCCAGCCATTCTTTGACCAACTTCTTCTTGAGAGAAAGCTGGCGTTCCCTCATCAACACGGCCTCTTTCAGGAATCGACACTTGCCATACATCTGATCTAGGGCGTGTCGGAGACCCATGTTATCATGCTTGAGGCTCACCACTTGGTCATTCTTCAGAATCAGCTTACTGTTCAGCTCATGAACCCGCTTCTCTGAGGCCTTCAAGTCCGCCTCCAGTGTATCCAACCCCATCGCCGCTGTTAGCTCATACTGAGTCCGTAAGTTCACCTGCAAGGAAAATTTGTTAGAAATCCTTCAAAAGAGCAAAATAACAGGCGAAAAAGGAATGATAACCATACCTCAGCCTGCAACGCCAAAATTTCATTCACCCTGGACTTAGCCGGGATAGCAGCTAGTTGCTTCAAGTCCTTATCGGACATCAACTGGCCCATGGCCCTCCTCCACCGAATCCTCAGATCTTTGGGAGTCAATTCGGACAGAGGCACGTCAGAACAGTGCACTACCCCAGTATCCCTCCGGGTGATCTCGTACTCCGGCTCTTCAACCTGAGCCACTCCCTTCCCCTTATCCTTGGGGTCAGCTTTCTTCTGGCTAGAGCTGCCAGTAGGAGGTAAAGTCTTCTGACGTTTAGCCGGCTGACTAGGAGAGTCAGTCGACCCAGTAGCATCGCTAGTAGCCTGCTGCAGTTCCTCGGGCAGCTTCTTGTTCTTACCGTTCTAAATGCAAAAATGGAAGTCAGCAGGATGGAAGAAGCAAAAGAGACTTGACAAATCAATACCACATACCTTTGGGGGATTGGGGAGTTTAACGCCCTCGGCTAGAGCCTTCTTCCTCCGGGCATCAGCCGCCAACTGAGCAAAAGTCATGGAGTTCATCGTCTCAGGATATTTCTTCTCCAACTCTTCAAAAGCTACCACTGCAAAGAAACAAAGTTAGAACTCGTTTTAGTGAAAAAAGAAAAAATACAGAGTCGGACTCAACTCACCCCTATGGTACTTCGAACTAATTCCTAAAGCCGACAAGAGTAATTCATTCTGAAGGAGTAATCTATCTACCGTAAAGTTTCTCTGCGTAAACTGGGGCTTAATTTCTCCTAACTCTAAACCCTTAGTGGCATGTTCTATCACCAAAAATTCGTCTAGATTGCACTGAGGAACGTTATTGTTTAACTGAAGATTCGGTTCTTCATCAAAGCTCGTCTTAAATGGCCACGGTTCGGCCCTATACAAGAAGACGAAGTCGTTTCTGAACTTCTTCATACTATCCTTAAGTTTATCTACAATAAGAAAGCCCGACCGGTGCTGGAATGTAACCCAACCAGGCCCCTGCTTGGAGGTACATCTCCTCATCCTGAAGATGTACCGAAAGGCTGTCAATGTGGGTTCTACTCCTACAACACAGCAGAGCATGATAAAGGCCACTATACAACCCCACCCGTTGGGATAGAGCTCGGCCACTGTGATGTTATAAGCATTCAAAACTTCTACCGCGAACGGATGAAGAGGAAATCGAAGGCCGGTTTCCATCGCATCCTTATAAATAGCGATACACCCTTCGGGTGCATCCAAAACACTCTCCTTCTTCCGGGGCTTTACCAACGAGTACCCATCCGGCAACGCCCACGATTGTTTTATCAAAGAAAGGTTCTTATCCAAAGAATCAGCCCACTTATGTCTAATAAAATAGTTGGCTGGACCACAATCAGCAGTAGGTTTCGGCCCATCGTAGTGGGGGTTCTGACCCAAATCTATACTCTTGCCCGAAGTGGTAGGCGCCATTTCTACTTGAGCTGAAGGATACGGCCTGTAGTATGGGGGAACGATCATTATACCTTCTAAACGACTATTATCGACATCAAATTTACCAGGGGCGAAGGCAACGGTCGGTTCCCAAGGGAAAGGGTGTAAAGACTCCGGAAAATGGAGAGGGGACTCAAGGCAAGACTCATTTACATCGTTCTCGGTCACATAATTATATACGTCTATAAAGTCAAGTTCAATGTTTTCGTCAAAATTTAAACAAGAAAAACTATAGCCGGCCATTATTCCTATACAAAGACCGAGTAAGAAGACGTACCTGAAGTGGAAAAGAACTTGATGTGAAAGATGGAAATTCGATAAAACTGAGGTTTTTCGAGAGTTTTTTTGGGATTTTTTAGAAAAGCTCTGAGAAAAGTTTTTGAAGCAAAGAGCAAATGAATTCAAGTACCCCCTTTTATAGAAAAAAAGAGACGTTGGGCACGAAAACCAAGAGCCCTTTCAAGGCATCATTACCTTCGAAAAGTCACTGACCCTTCATATCCCAGGGATAACTTCCTATTCGGCCAGCTCGTACTCGGCCAGCAAGGTATTCGGCCCTACGTGGATGGACTCCTTAAGGGTCCGAATACCATTCTTTCCATACTTAGCTTATTTCACTAAGTGTGAAGATCAAGAGAAGGAGCCGGACACCTCTGGGAGAGGGTGGCTCCCCTATTCGGCCAGTCCAGGACTCGGCCAGTAATGTATTCGCCCCTACGTGGATGGACTCCTTAAGGGTCCGAATACCATTCTTTCCATACTTAGCTTATTTCACTAAGTATGAAGACTAAGAGAAGGAGCCGGACACCTCTGGGAGAGGGTGGCTCCCCTATTCGGCCAGCTCGTACTCGGCCAGTAAGGTATTCGGCCCTACGTGGATGGACTCCTTAAGGGTCCGAATACCATTCTTTCCATACTTAGCTTATTTCACTAAGTGTGAAGATCAAGAGAAGGAGCCGGACACCTCTGGGAGAGGGTGGCTCCCCTATTCGGCCAGTCCAGGACTCGGCCAGTAATGTATTCGGCCCTACGTGGATGGACTCCTTAAGGGTCCGAATACCATTCTTTCCATACTTAGCTTATTTCACTAAGTATGAAGACTAAGAGAAGGAGCCGGACACCTCTGGGAGAGGGTGGCTCCCCTATTCGGCCAGTCCAGGACTCGGCCAGTAATGTATTCGGCCCTACGTGGATGGACTCCTTAAGGGTCCGAATACCATTCTTTCCATACTTAGCTTATTTCACTAAGTATGACGATCAAGAGAAGGAGCCGGACACCTCTGGGAGAGGGTGGCTCCCCTATTCGGCCAGTCCAGGACTCGGCCAGTAATGTATTCGGCCCTACGTGGATGGACTCCTTAAGGGTCCGAATACCATTCTTTCCATACTTAGCTTATTTCACTAAGTGTGAAGATCAAGAGAAGGAGCCGGACACCTCTGGGAGAGGGTGGCTCCCCTATTCGGCCAGTCCAGGACTCGGCCAGTAATGTATTCGGCCCTACGTGGATGGACTCCTTAAGGGTCCGAATACCATTCTTTCCATACTTAGCTTATTTCACTAAGTATGAAGACTAAGAGAAGGAGCCGGACACCTCTGGGAGAGGGTGGCTCCCCTATTCGGCCAGCTCGTACTCGGCCAGTAAGGTATTCGGCCCTACGTGGATGGACTCCTTAAGGGTCCGAATACCATTCTTTCCATAGCTTGTTTCACTAAGTGTGAGGATCGTGAGAAGGAGCCGGACACCTCTAGGAGAGGGTGGCGCCCCTATTCGGCCAGTCCTGTACTCGGCCAGTAATGTATTCGGCCCTACGTGGATGGACTCCTTAAGGGTCCGAATACCATTCTTTCCATACTTAGCTTCATTGAGTGTGAGGACCGTGAGAAGGAGCCGGACACCTCTGGGAGAGGGTGGCTCCCCTATTCGGCCAGTCCTGTACTCGGCCAGTAAGGTATTCGGCCCTACGTGGATGGACTCCTTAAGGGTCCGAATACCATTCTTTCCATACTTAGCTTATTTCACTAAGTATGAAGACTAAGAGAAGGAGCCGGACACCTGGGAGAGGGCGGCTCCCCTATTCGGCCTGTCCTGTACTCGGCCAGTAAGGTATTCGGCCCTTCGTGGATGGACTCCTTAAGGGTCCGAATACCATTCAGTCCATACTTAGCTAATTTCACTGCAAAGATCAAGAGAAGGGGACGAGAACCCCTAAGAAAGGAGGACTTTTCTTTTTTAGTCAATCCAATACTCGGCCAGAGGAGTATTCGGACGCTAAGGCAGCCGGCCAGTACAGGGTTCGGCTCTGCCAATATTCGGCTACGGCAATGTGTCTGGCCCATATGGTGCACGGTCACCGGGCAAACTATCCGGACTAAGGGATGAACTCCTTGAGCATATAAATGTTCGGACCCCTCGGGAAGAGAGGGAACACTGCACGGCTTGGCATCTGTTCGGCCTGTCATGTGCCCGGACTCCAAATCACCCACCTCAAAAAATGATTGATGTGATTGATGTGATGGGGAACAGTAATATCTTGGCTATAAATAAAGCCATTGCTTGGGTCATTTTCATCAACCCCACCACAAAAATCCCAAGAAATTCCTCTGGAAAAGGAGTAAAACTTTGGTCCTAAAGTTTCTTGAAGCACCCCCTCAAGAGTACGAACACCCTTGAGATTGCCTTCCCAGTGCTATATCAGCTCCGCCATTGGATTCCGTGGAGGAAGAGGAATCTCTGTTCACCCACGGATGATCCCTCTGCCTCCAACGGAATCCATCGGCCGAGCTGAGGATCCTTCATAATCTTGATGGTTCGCGGTCAGACAAATCAACTCCGTCCTTGACTTCTTCGGCGCAAGAGGAAACCCCTGTTCTATCATGGACTACGGTTCCCTTTTGTACCGAAGAAGTTGATGGCTGAGTTGAAGTCCCCACCAACACTTATCCCTGGTGTATCATCTCAACTTCGCCCTTGGACTCTTCGGTGAGGGAGGGAACCCCAGTTCACCAAAGAATCAAGGTCCCCTCTTCCATCGAAGAGTTCATCGACCAAGTTGAATTTATTCCCTGACCGGGGCTCGTAGCTGAACATACCAACTTCGCCCTTGCAACCGTCGGTGGGGCGGGAAACCAAGGTTCGCTCAAGAACAGCGGTATCCTGCTCCATCAACGGTTTCATCGACCAAGTTGAGAACTTCCCGTTGGCGCTGATTTGCGGTCTAACCTCAACTCTGTCCTCGAACTCTTTGGCTGAGGAGGAGACCCTTGTTCCCTCAAGGATTACGGTCTCCTCTTCGGTCAAAGGGTTTATCGGCTAAGTTGAATCCCTCTTTTATCGACAACTGACTTCCATCACATAATTTATCGGTAAAGGTTGAATGTAACTTTTCAGCGTCAGTATTCGGCCCCTGCGCCAGTACTCGGCCTCTCCCCTACATACGGTCTGAAAGAGACCTCGAACAAGATATGTCTGATCTCCCTAAGACATCCGAATACCCAAGGTAAGGAAAGTCAGGGGCTCTTTCATAAAATTTACGCTCAAAGTCCGTTTCCTGTTTATGAGTAAACGCCCTTAGTGCGTGGGGCTAATGTTATTGGGTCAAACCCTAATTTCTCATCTGGGCTTTAATGGTAAGCCCAAAACTATCAGTTTGTGGGAAATTACCAAAACGCCCTTGGGGCTATTTGCTCCACTCATTTTCTGCTATAAATACCTCACTATTCACCAAAATCTGGTAAGGCTTTTCTCTCTCCTTTTACCAAAGCAAATTTCTAATTACATTTCACAAATCAATCCAACTGACTTGAGCGTCGGAGAGGCTTTCCGGGAAAAAGCCCCCGGATAGGCTGACCTCATTTGTTTTGCAGATTCCCACTCAAAAAATCTGAGAATAGTCAACGGAACAACACCTTCCGGTCAGGGAGATATTGACCTGATTTCTAAGCAGAAACAATATCCTAAGTACTAAGGATATATAGGAGTTGTTTGTATCTCATTGTGAATTTCCACTTCCAAACCCAAGTACCTTTGTGGGGGAAATATCACAAAAGGAAAGTGAGCACACGCCTACAACTTGTATCAAGTTTCTGGGTAACATTTGGTGTTACAAACTAATCTTCATTTTGCTTTAGCATTGTAATAGTATTGTAATTTCATTTTTGTCATCATCAAAGGGATTTGAAACAAATTCCCGGTTGTAATTTGTTTATATTATATACGTTCGTAATATTCCTGCAACCACAAGGAAAACTAAACCGAGGGCTGATGTTAATAGTGTTACTCTTCAATTGAATGATCGATGCTTGTAGGGTCTGCACTTGTTATTGAATATCCATTTTCTTATTTCCTTGTTTTTCTTATCATTAGAATTTTGGGAATTGTCAAATTTTTTGAATTAAGCTTTTGATGCTTGTTTTATTCTTCAATTAATTTGAGGGTGTCTTTGAATGAAGTTTTTTGAATTGTCTAATACAGATAAAGAAAATGAGTTTTATTTTTAATTTGAATCAGGGCCCGTCCTAAATATTTGAAGGCCCTTGGCAAAATAGCACATTGGAGAACTTTTCTTTTGCAATTTGTAACTTATATAGACTTTTTTACAACCACTAATTTTGCTTTTTTAACATGAGGCCCTAGCGACGCCCCCTTTTGCCCACCCTTAGGGCCGGCCCTGATTTGAAGTAATTGTAAATTACAGCTTTAATGTTTAATGGTTTTGTGAATTACAGTCTTAATTGTTTTATTTTGCAAATTACAGCCTTCAAAGTTAATTATTCCTACCATTTATAACAAGTCAACAACCAAACTACTATTAGTATAAATCATAAGTTTTTTTTATATATAAAAAAAAAAGAATAACCGTAATTCATAAACCACTATAAAAAAAACAAAAAACATAATAACAAAATAAATAAATAAAACAAGAAAAATTAAAACAAAACACCAAAAATTTCTTTTATAATATTAGGCCACATAATGGTGATTTGCCTGGCAGCCGGTCTTGGCCGAGACCGTCTCAAGGTGAGACGGCCCAGCCCAAGCCGCGCGCTATAGGGGAGAGTAAACTGCAATATGATCAGTTTCTATCTTAACACATTCATTTTCATGGTTTAAAGTGTTCAGTTTCTAATATGATCAGTTATGCTTCTAGTATGTTTCAGACTAAATGACAATTGTCCATTTATATCAATCAGTTTTAAGACTAAATGGATCAATTGTCCAATAAAGTGTATCAGCTTCATTGATAATAGCCTCAATTTAGTAAGTGCTCATTTGCCTCTTAAAGTATACACTTCACTTACTAAATTGCTATTTTAAAATACTCAATTGTGCTCTTAACATACTCAATTGTCCTCTTAAAAAAAAAATTGATATACAATTGTATATGATTTCACAAATAATGGTATTGAATCAAATTATATGTTTGATTTTCTACCCCATCTTTAATTCATTAGTACTCTTTTCAGTTATCTTGTTAACTTCATCAATTGTTGCCTTATATAGTGTTTCTACTACTTTCCTTGCTTCTTCATTGTCTCCATGTAAGTGTGGAACGTTATGCATGTTGTCATCACTATATCCATTAAACCAGACGCTGTTAAGAATCAAATTGAGGCTATTATCAATGAAACCGATACACTTTATTGGACAATTGATCCATTTAGTCTTAAAACTGATTGATATAAATGGACAATTGTCATTTAGTCTTAAAACTGAACACTTTAACCATGAAAATGAATGTGTTAAGATAGAAACTGATCATATTGCAGTTTACTCTCCCCTATAGCGCGCGGTAGGGATGGCAATTCAGTCCGAATCCCAACCTAGTCCGACTCGATCCGAGGAAAATAATCCGATTCGAGTCCGAGGAAAAAGTCATCTGACTCCGACTCCGACTTTATGATCCGAGTCCGAGTTAGAGACGGACCGGAGGTGGACCTGATTAAAAATCCGAGACTCCGACCCGACTCCGACCCTGTAGGACATTTGACTTTAAATTTGACTTTTACACTTATATTTTGTTTCCTTTAAAACTCTAGACGTGTGACTGATTCAAGCACTCTCTTATACTAGTTGTAATTTTCGATTTTGAAAAACTATTTGGTATCTTTATTTTGATTAAGGGTTTTTTATGAATTACAGCCTCAAAGTTTTCTCGTTTTATGAATTACAGACGCAAAGTATTTTTTTTATGAATTACAGCCTCAAACTTTTGATTTTTTCCTCAATCACGGCCAAGTGACCGGTTGACACCGTTGACCAGCTTATTTTACCTTTGACTTTCCATTTTTCAGATTTTTCCTTTTTTTTTGAGTTTTCTTTTTTATTTTTTCTTTTTTTTAATTTTATTCCTTCATCCTCCTCACATCTTCATCCTCTCCCTCCTTCTTCTCCATCATCTTCATCCTCTTCATCCTCCAATAATTTTCAAAATCACCATTAATCTTCAAAGATCCAATTTCTCTCTAAAGTCCAACCCTAGATTTATTTCTCCTTTTCAAGAACCCTAATCAAATCATCCCTTCCAATTTAAACCCTTTAAATTAAAAAACCCCTGATTTAATTGAACTAGTTCTAAGCCCTTCAAATTAAAAAAATCCTAATTAGGGTTTTTTAATCAAGAACCCTTCAAAATAAAAAACCCATGATTTAATTGAACTAGTTCTAAGCCCACTAACCCAATCAATCAAATCATCTTCATCCTCAATTAGTAAGAGGATTGATGCGGAAAATGGTGGTTACATGCATTAGTAAGAGGATTGGTGCGAAAATGGAGGAAATTTTGAGATTTGGAGATGAACTATGTAACAACCTATCTTTCTAAAACAAGAAAGGTTCGCGGGAAATAACCTTTAAGACGGTTTGTCATGTACTCTAAAATAAATGAGAACCATAATATCAACCTTGTAAACCTTAAAGTATAGAAACTTAAAGGTAGAAAAACTTATTACATTATATCTAGAGAAAACTCTTTTAAAAGCAAATAAATAAAAGTCTTAAGGTTTGATGGTACGACACAAGATGAGAGGAAAGGTCCTAGCGCACACTCTCACACTTCCTGCCCGTATGGTAGTAATCATGCTATCATTCACCATCTGTTTCAAAATATAAATCCACAATCAGTGGGGAGTAACTAGCTGACCTTTCTAATCATAAAACACATACGAAATATAATTTCCAATTACAAAGAAGTTTAAAAGATTATCAATTAGTTATATGAATAAATAAATCCAATTAAAACCAGTTCTCTCATGAAAGACAAATATAAAATAATTTAAGCCTTCAAACAACAAAAAAAAACTCATAAATTAATTTAAATAACTTAGTAAATCGAATAAGTATATACGGTATCAAAAATTCCAAAATATAATTAACGAGTGGAGAAGGAACGAACGCCGGTGTTAGATGCCCACAAGATGGCCTTACACTAACACCTCCTAAGGTTTGCCGGGCGAACCCCAGTCTATAAAATAGACTTGTCTAAGAATGGCCAATTCTCCCCTAGCAGTGGACGCCTCCTTTGCCTTACACCCACAGGGGGGTACCGGGACGACAGCAATTAACCCAGGTATATATATGTATTAGCATGTTCTAACCAGTAAGAGATGCCAAAATAGGCCTTACACTCTTAGTTATGGCTCCTTACTCTCACACATGGTTGTTAAAATCGCGATTCTAATCTTACGATTCTACGATTTTACGATCCAAAAACAAATGAGCGATTTGAATCACAGTTAGAATCTTAAAGTTCTAGAATCTTACGATTCTAATTGGAATAAAAATTTTTAGAGGTGGAATCATAACACGATTCTACGATTCTACGATTTAACGATCCGATTCTACTAATATAGTATGAATTATTTTTAATTTTTCTTATGTACCATATTTTCCAAATCTCTTTCACATATACACATAGATTTCAAATTTTTCCATCATGAAAACTTTTTAAAAACAATTTCTTAATCGGTATGTAGATTTAAACTAATTATTAAAAAGTTTTCGTTATATTCTTAAAAATAAAGTCAAAGAAACTTTAATTCATAAATTTAAACTTTGAATTGGATAATAATGATAAGAAACTAGATATTTAGTATTGTTAAGTTTATTTGTAGAATCGTACGATTCTACGATTCGATTCTACCGATTCGATTCTACCTCTTTAAACGATTCTAAGTAGAATCACGATTTTAACATCTTTGCTCTCACAAAATATATAAATCTCAAAACCTTAGATATAAAATCATTATCTCAAAAGTTCATGAGATGCCAAAATAGGCCTTACACTCAGAACCATCATCAAAATGCTTAACACAAATATACTTTATCAAATAAATTTTTTTTTTTTTTCAAAACATAAATTCCAACTAATAAAATTCCTCTTTTATTATATAAATACCAAAAACTAATGTTATTAGTGATGTCTGAGTTTGGGAATAAAGTCAACTCTAAATTTGACCAAGCCAACAAAAGTCAACCATATTACTAACTCTTGGCAAAGAAGTACTAATGAGAGTATTATTCTACTCAAAAGTACAACCGTGTCAACAAAACTCCTAACACATTAAAAAAAAAAAATAAATAAATAAATAAATAAATAAATAAATATAATCCAATAAGTCTTATCAATAATATATCCATTTTTTAGTTCAAACTATTATTTAGCAAAACTTAATAATTTCCGCTTATCTCAACTACTTGCATTCACCAAAACAAAAATAAATAAATAAACCAATAAATAAATTATAAGTTTATACATAAATATATATTTTTGTCGAACCGACTTCAATCAAAAGCAAATGGAAGTCGAAATGTCAAACCTTACTCTTAAAGCCTAAACTAGATTATTCTTTTAAATTATTTTAATCTAACATTTCTTAATAAATAACTTTCTAATCCTACCGTAAATCCCTTAGCATTATCACATTTTCTTTTAACTTATAATGGCTACCTTCTTACTACTTATCTATTATTAATTTTTTGTTTTCAATTGTTATTAGTACTTCTAGACCCTTTGATAAGGATCTTGTCGAGAGTAAGCATTAAGCCTATTTATACGATGAACATTCCACCAAAGAAAAAACAGTATCGGAGGATTAACAAAAATGAATAAGTACGGCACGACAAAAAAATAACCACAGACAAATAATTTAATTTACGTTAATGCAAAATAATATTAAACATGATTTTGACAACAAAAATTTGAGTAATTTAACGCGGATTAGTTTATCCCTAAATATTTATAACTAGTTTTTTTTATCTTCTTAACATGTCTAAAATTTTAGATAATTAAAAATATGCTCTATATGAATTAAGAAGAGAGAAGGTGAACTAGTTACCTATATGAATTTCAATTTGATATAGATAATTTGGATAACCTAAGAAAAATAATAAGAGTGCTCCAAAGCCTTGCAAAGATTATTACTTTAATCCAATTGTGCAACCCCTAAAGATTCCTCCACCTTAACTCACCCT
>JAAKBH010001288.1:0-29494 GCA_019776075.1 Amaranthus palmeri
AAGGATCAATGAACAATGAACAATGAACAATGGACAAGGATCAATGATCAATGATCAATACACAACGAATGATTAACAATGAACAATGAGTGATGAACAAGGAACAAGGATTAATGATCAATGATCTATGAACGATGAACAATGAATGCTAAAAAGGGGTCCATGATTAATGAATACTGAAACGATGAACAATGAACGAGGATCATTGATTAATGAACAATGAATAGTAAATAAATATAAATGAACAATGAACAATGAACGATGAACAATGAACAAGAAATTATAAATAACAAACAATGAGCAATGGATGATAAACAATAAACAAGGATCAATGAGCAATGAACGATGGACAATAAATGGTGAATTATAACAAGGTTTACAGATCAATGAACAATGAACTATGAAGAATGCACGATGAAAAAGTCTTGATGAACAAGGATCAATGATCTATGAAAATTGAACGATGAACAATAAACAAGGATCTGATATGAATGAACAATGATCTAGGATCAATGATCCGTGAATGATTAACAATGAACAGCGAATAAACAATTAACAAGAACGATACATGAATGAGATACAGGACAATGATCATGACAATGAACGATTAACAATGAGCTATGAGTAATGAAAAATGATCAATGATCAATGAAAAGTGAACGATGAACAATGAGTGATTAACAATGAACAATGAACACGGATAAATGATAATTGATTTATGAAAAGCGAATGATGAACAATGAACGATGAAAATTGAACATTGACTTAAAAATAACGAACAATGAGCAATGGATGATAAACAATGAACGATGAATAGTAAAATGATGAGTAATGAACAAGGATTAATGATCAATGAACAATGCACGATGAACAATGAATGATGAACTAGGATCCATGATCTGTGGAAATTGAACAATGAACAAGTATTAAATATGAATGAACAATGAACATGGATCAACGATACATGAATGATCTACAATGAACAACGAATAATTAACAATGAACGATGAATAATGAATGTTGAGCAATGAACAAGGATCAATGATCAATGATACATGAATAATGAACGATGAACAATAAACAATGAGTAATGAAAAATGATCAACGTTCAATGAAAAGTGAACGATGAACAATGAGTGACTAATGATGAACAATGAACAAGGATCAATGATTTATGTAAAATGAATGATGAACAATGAGCGATTAATGATGAACGATAAACAAGGAACAATGATCAATGATAAATGAAAAATGAATGGTGAGCAATGAAAAAGGATCAATGATCAATGGACAATGATCGATGAACAATGTAGGATGAGCAATGAGAAAGGATCAACGAACAATGAACAATGAACAATGGACAAGGATCAATGATCAATAAACAACGAATGATTAACAATGTACAATGAATGATGAACAAGGAACAAGAATTAATGATCAATGATCTATGAACGATGAACAATGAATGCTGAAAAAGGATCCATGATTAATAAATATTGAAACGATGAAAAATGAACGAGGATCATTGATTAATGAACAATGAATAGTAAATAAATATAAATGAACAATGAACAATGAACGATGAACAATGAACAAGAAATTATAAATAACAAACAATGAGCAATGGATGATAAACAATAAACAAGAATCAATGAACAATGAACGATGAACAATAAATGGTGAATTATAACAAGGTAAACTTCTCAATGAACAATGAACTATAAAGAATGCAAGATGAACAAGTGTTGATGAACAAGGATCAATGATCTATGAGAATTGAACGATGAACAATAAACAACGATCTGATATTAATGAACAATGATCTAGGATCAATGATCCGTGAATGATTAACAATGAACATCGAATAAACAATTAACAAAGAACGATGAACAATGAATAATGAGCAATGAACAAGGATCAATGATCAATGAACAATGAACGATTAACAATGAGCTATGAGTAATGAAAAATGATCAATGATCAATGAAAAGTGAACGATGAACAATGAGTGATTAATGATGAACGATAAACAAGGAACAATGATCAATGATCAATGAAAAATGAATGGTGAGCAATGAAAAAGGATCAATGATCAGTGGATAATGATCGATGAACAATGAATGATGAACAAGGATCCATGATCTACGAAAATTGAACAATCAACAAGGATCAAATATGAATGAACAATGAACATGGATCAATGATACATGAACGATCTACAATGAACAACGAATAAATAACAATGAACGATGAATAATGAATGTTGAGCAATGAACAAGGATCGATAATCAATGATACATGAATAATGAACGATGAACAATGAACAATGAGTAATGAAAAATGATCAACGTTCAATGAAAAGTGAACGATGAACAATGAGTGATTAATGATGAACAATGAACAAGGATCAATGATTTATGTAAAATGAATGATGAACAATGAGCGATTAATGATGAACGATAAACAAGGAACAATGATCAATGATAAATGAAAAATGAATGGTGAGCAATGAAAAAGGATCAATGATCAATGGACAATGATCGATGAACAATGTAGGATGAGCAATGAGAAAGGATCAACGAACAATGAACAATGAACAATGGACAAGGATCAATGATCAAATTATCAATAAACAACGAATGATTAACAATGTACAATGAGTGATGAACAAGGAACAAGGATTAATGATCAATGATCTATGAACGATGAACAATGAATGCTGAAAAAGGATCCATGATTAATGAATATTGAAACGATGAACAATGAACGAGGATCATTGATTAATGAACAATGAATAGTAAATAAATATAAATGAACAATGAACAATGAACGATGAACAATGAACAAGAAATTATAAATAACAAACAATGAGCAATGGATGATAAACAATAAACAAGGATCAATGAACAATGAACGATGAACAATAAATGGTGAATTATAACAAGGTTTACTGATCAATGAACAATGAACTATGAAGAATGCACGATGAACAAGTCTTGATGAACAAGGATCAATGATCTATGAAAATTGAACGATGAACAATAAACAAGGATCTGATATGAATGAACAATGATCTAGGATCAATGATCCGTGAATGATTAACAATGAACAGCGAATAAACAATTAACAAAGAACGATGAACAAGGAATAATGAGCAATGAACAAGGATCAATGATCAATGAACAATGAACGATTAACAATGAGCTATGAGTAATGAAAAATGATTAATTATCAATGAAAAGTGAACGATGAACAATGAGTGATTAATGATGAACAATGAACACGGATAAATGATCAATGATTTATGAAAAACGAATGATGAACAATGAACGATGAATATTGAACACTGAATTAAAATAACGAACAATGAGCAATGGATGATAAACAATGAACGATTAATAGTAAAATGATGAGTAATGAACAAGGATTAATGATCAATAACAATGCACGATGAACAATGAATGATGAACAAGGATCCATGATCTGTGGAAATTGAACAATGAACAAGTATCAAATATAATGAACAATGAACATGGATCAACGATACATGAATGATCTACAATGAACAATGAATAATTAACATGAACGATGAATAATGAATGTTGAGCAATGAACAAGGATCAATGATCAATGATACATGAATAATGAACGATGAACAATGAACAATGAGTAATGAAAAATGATCAACGTTCAATGAAAAGTGAACGATGAACAATGAGTGATTAATGATGAACAATGAACAAGGATCAATGATTTATGTAAAATGAATGATGAACAATGAGCGATTAATGATGAACGATAAACAAGGAACAATGATCAATGATCAATGAAAAATGAATGGTGAGCAATGAAAAGGATCAATGATCAATGGACAATGATCGATGAACAATGTAGGATGAGCAATGAGAAAGGATCAACGAACAATGAACAATGAACAATGGACAAGGATCAATGATCAATGATCAATAAACAACGAATGATTAACAATGTACAATGAGTGATGAACAAGGAACAAGGATTAATGATCAATGATCTATGAACGATGAACAATGAATGCTGAAAAAGGATCCATGATTAATGAATATTGAAACGATGAACAATGAACGAGGATCATTGATTAATGAACAATGAATAGTAAATAAATATAAATGAACAATGAACAATGAACGATGAACAATGAACAAGAAATTATAAATAACAAACAATGAGCAATGGATGATAAACAATAAACAAGGATCAATGAATAATGAACGATGAACAATAAATGGTGAATTATAACAAGGTTTACTGATCAATGAACAATGAACTATGAAGAATGCACGATGACCAAGTCTTGATGAACAAGGATGAATGATCTATGAAAATTGAACGATGAACAATAAACAAGGATCTGATATGAATGAACAATGATCTAGGATTAATGATCCGTGAATGATTAACAATGAATAGCGAATAAACAATTAACAAAGAACGATGAACAATGAATAATGAGCAATGAACAAGGATCAATGATCAATGAACGATGAACGATTAAAAATGAGCTATGAGTAATGAAAAATGATCAATGATCAATGAAAAGTGAACGATGAACAATGAGTGATTAATGATGAACAATGAACACGGATAAATGATGATTGATTTATGAAAAGCGAATGATGAACAATGAACGATGAAAATTAAACACTGAATTAAAAATAACGAACAATGAGCAATGGATGATAAACAATGAACGATGAATAGTAAAATGATGAGTAATGAACAAGGATTAATGATCAATGAACAATGCACGATGAACAATGAATGATGAACTAGGATCCATGATCTGTGGAAATTGAACAATGAACAAGTATCAAATATGAATGAACAATGAACATGGATCAACGATACATGAATGATCTACAATGAACAACGAATAATTAACAATGAACGATGAATAATGAATGTTGAGCAATGAACAAGGATCAATGATCAATGATACATGAATAATGAACGATGAACAATAAACAATGAGTAATGAAAAATGATCAACGTTCAATGAAAAGTGAACGATGAACAATGAGTGATTAATGATGAACAATGAACAAGGATCAATGATTTATGTAAAATGAATGATGAACAATGAGCGATTAATGATGAACGATAAACAAGGAACAATGATCAATGATCAATGAAAAATGAATGGTGAGCAATGAAAAAGATCAATGATCAATGGACAATGATCGATGAACAATGTAGGATGAGCAATGAGAAAGGATCAACGAACAATGAACAATGAACAATGGACAAGGATCAATGATCAATGATCAATAAACAACGAATGATTAACAATGTACAATGAGTGATGAACAAGGAACAAGGATTAATGATCAATGATCTATGAACGATGAACAATGAATGCTGAAAAAAGGATCCATAATTATGAATATTGAAACGATGAACAATGAACGAGGATCATTGATTAATGAACAATGAATAGTAAATAAAGATAAATGAACAATGAACAATGAACGATGAACAATGAACAAGAAATGATAAATAACAAACAATGAGCACTGATGATAAACAATAAACAAGGATCAATGAACAATGAACGATGAACAATAAATGGTGAATTATAACAAGGTTTACTGATCAATGAACAATGAACTATGAAGAATGCACGATGAACAAGTCTTGATGAACAAGGATCAATGATCTATGAAAATTGAACGATGAACAATAAACAAGGATCTGATATGAATGAACAATGATCAAGGATCAATGATCCGTGAATGATTAACAATGAACAGCAAATAAACAATTAACAAAGAACGATGAAAAATGAATAATGAGCAATGAACAAGGATCAATGATCAATGAACAATGAACGATTAACAATGAGCTATGAGTAATGAAAAATGATCAATGATCAATGAAAAGTGAACGATGAACAATGAGTAATTAATGATGAACAATGAACACAGATAAATGATCAATGATTTATGAAAAACGAATGATGAACAATGAACAATGAAAATTGAACACTGAATAAAAAAAACGAACAATGAGCAATGGATGATAAAAAATGAACGATGAATAGTAAAATGATGAGTAATGAACAAGGATTAATGATCAATGAACAATGCACGATGAACAATGAATGATGAACAAGGATCCATGATCTGTGGAAATTGAACAATGAACAAGTATCAAATATGAATGAACAATGAACATGGATCAACGATACATGAACGATATACAGTGAACAACGAATAATTAACAATGAACGATGAATAATGAATGTTGAGCAATGAACAAGGATCGATGATCAATAATACATGAATAATGAACGATGAACAATGAACAATGAGTAAAGAAAAATGATCAACGTTCAATGAAAAGTGAACGATGAACAATGAGTGATTAATGATGAGCAATGAACAAGGATCAATGATTTATGTAAAATGAATGATGAACACTGAGCGATTAATGATGAACGATAAACAAGGAACAATGATCAATGATCAATTAAAAATGAATGGTGAGTAATGAAAAAGGATCAATGATCAATGGACAAAGATCGATGAACAGTGTAGGATGAGCAATGAGAAAGGATCAACGAACAATGAACAATGAACAATGGACAAGGATCAATGATCAATGATCAATAAACAACGAATGATTAACAATGTACAATGAGTGATGAACAAGGAACAAGGATTAATGATCAATGATCTATGAACGATGAACAATGAATGCTGAAAAGGGATCCATGATTAATGAATATTGAAACGATGAACAATGAACGAGGATCATAGATTAATGAACAATGAATAGTAAATAAATATAGATGAACAATGAACAATGAACGATGAACAAGAAATTATATATAACAAACAATGAGCAATGGATGATAAACAATAAACAAGGATCAATGAACAATGAACGATGAACAATAAATGGTGAATTCACTACAAGAAAAGTTGTTTTTAGCAACAAAGGAAGTCGTTGCAAAAAATACAGTTTCGTTGCTAAAAATACTTTTTGCAACGACATTCATTGTTGTGGGTACAGCCGTAGCTAAAAGTTTTAGCAACGACTTTGGTTGTTGCGCAAGGTTGCAGGTTTTAGCAACGATTTGTATTGTTGCAAAAAAACATTTTGTTGCAATTCTTTGAATAGTTTTAGCAACAAAAAAAATCGTTGCCAAATAGTCTTAATTTTTGGCTACAATTATTTTCGTTGTTAAACATATGTTTTTCACAACAATTATATGTTGTTGCAATTCATGTAATTCTATCTTTTGCAACGACTTTGCTGTAGTGAAAACAATCAAACAAAACTTATTTTTTGCTGTTTTTAGCAACGATTATTAGCGTTGCAAAAAACATATACACTTTTCGCAACGAATATTTTATGAAAGAACTTACAATATATACATAAATTAGACAATTAAATTAATAAATAATTTATAACGAACTAAACAAATATCACCATTTAATTAACATTATATATTAATTCATAACCCAAAATATCACACGTCTCTAATATCGTGCGTCCAAAATATACGTAATTCATATACATGTACGGAGCATTTTTCCATAATAATTCTCCTACCATATACAAGTTTTCCATGCAAAAATTTACAAGTAAAAGGCACTTTGAAGAAGTCCAAAAATATACAAGTGCACATAACTAGCTATTCATCATAACATTCATAACCAAATGTACCCCAATATTGAGTGTCCAAAATGCCAACTTTGTCATTGACTGCAAAAACTATCCAACGAAGAACTGTTTACCTACACCAAATAATTTTGTTAGTAATTGAAACCAAATGTACCCCAATATTGAGAACTTTATAGAGAAAGCTAGAGTTTTTAACTATATAAATTAAATATAAAACCACAGTCTAAATTAATTCATCTTCATATATAATGCTTATGCCAAAGACTAGAACCCATGACAACAAAATCCAGACTAAACTTGCCCAAACAAAATCCAATTTCATCCCAAAACAACATCAAATCTAACACTCTTAATTGGACTAAAATGCCAACCAGCTAATGCCATTGCAACTAAAACTAAAACACAAGCCGCCAAGTAATTCTAATTAGACTAAATGCCAAACAACTAATGCCATTATGACTAAAACTACAACACAAGCCGCCAATACTCCTGATTGGACTAAAATGCCAACCAGCTAATGCCATTGCAACTAAAACTAAAACACAAGCCGCCAAGTAATTCTAATTAGACTAAATGCCAAACAACTAATGCCATTATGACTAAAACTACAACACAAGCCGCCAATACTCCTGATTGGACTAAAATGCCAACCAGCTAATGCCATTGTAACTAAAACTACAACACAAGCCGTCAATACTCCTAATTGGACTAAAATGCCAAACAACTAATGTCATTGTAACTAGAACTACAACACGAGCCGTCAATACTCCTAATTGGACCAAAATGCCAACCAGCTAATGCATTATAACTAAAACTACAACACAAGCCGCCAAGTAATCCTAGTTAGACTAAAATGCCAAACAACTAATGCCATTATGAGTAAAACTACAACACAAACCACCAATACTCCAAGTATATATTAAGAAAATGCAAAAGAAAACATCATTTACCTAAAAAACATTCGTGACAATCATTGAACTTCTTTGCTCTGTAGCTGTTGTAAGATGCTTTGTTTCATTGATTCAATTGCCTTTTGTTGTTCTGCCTTATATTCTTCAAATTGTCGTTGTTGTAGCAATTGACTTTCCATCAACTCTTTAATTTGTTGTTGTTGCTCCTGAATTTTCTCTTGTTGTTGCTCCATAATCTTACGTTGTTCTATTTGTGCTTTTTCTTTAGAATATGCACGTACCCCTGTCCCTTTTCCACGTACATGCCCTGACTTTTGGCCCAGAACTTGAAGCAAAATTTCATCTTGTGTCATTGAATCCCCAGCTGAAGCAACAACATCTTTCAGCTTCACCTATTACATAAACAAGATATATATAATTGTATATTATAATAAAAAAATCATAAAGGGTAAGAAAAATGGGTTGTACATACATGGATTTCTTTTGACCGTGTATCGAGCCATTCTAGTTTTCCTTGATCATTCTTACGAGTGTGTTGGATAAGCCAAACTTTATCAGCAGTTAGCTTGACATTAGCATTCTCCTTTGTCTATTCAAATTATACGTTATTAATATTATTTTAAATTACATTCAATAAACATAATATAATAGGTTTGTCTTACTAATATGTCCTCTGATTCAGGAAATGACAAATTTCCAGTTGTATGCTTAGTTCTCTTGTCAGAATTCCGATTTTTAGAGTTCCTCTCACTTATGACCTGCACGATGATTTTATATATACATAAACATTGCATAAATAGTTCATAAATAGTACATAGTTTGATTAAAATAATACCTTAAATTTATCCGATCCATAATACTTGATGAGATATTCCCATTGAGGTTGGGGTAAGTCGGGAGGAGGATTCTTTTTACGCTCCTCATCAGTTTTTCCGCATCGCTTACTTTTGTAGTAATTGTGCAACCTACACTTGTACAATCTATATAAACGTTGCATTGTCTCTAAGACAAATGCATACATTCGAAAGTAATCACTAGACTTATCAATTTCAAACTTATCCTGCACAAAGAATGTAAGATGATAAGTACAACGAAAATAAACCAGAAAACTATAGTGCTAAATAGTTGATATTAATAACTAACATAACCTGTATTTCCTTCAACATACTCTCTCCAGCTGCCTCAAATGCTTCTTTCCAACTTTTCACATTCAAGGGAGCTTTTGTCCTCACAACACGCCCACACTCATTAACTAAGTGACGAGCATTATCTCCAATTGCTCGGTCAATTTCATCAGGTATTGTGATCTTCAATTTCGATCCTCTCCCTTTAATTTTCATGTCAACCACGTAACTCTTATACATTCCTCTCTTACCTCTTCCTTTGATCTTACTAGTCGCTAAGATCCACAATTCACAATTAACGAAAAATTGTTAAGACGTTTCAAAATTATACAAATGTTAAAATTTATCAAGTATGCCTACAATAATCAATAATATCTAAGAAAGTTTCTCCACCACTCTTAACTACCTGTATTACTATCTATCTCATCACCAATAACTTGCTCCACTTCGTTCCGAGTGATAATTTGTCGTGGTTGTGGATCTAAAGCTTCATTCACTTGCAAGCCCACTTCAATTCTACTAACAAAGTTGCTTCTTTTCTTTCTTTTACCAAGTACGCCTACAATAATCAATAATCAATAATATAAAAAAAAACCCATAATTACAAACTAAAAACGTGAAAGTCAAGTTTTCAATAATGTACTTTCATCCATTAAGGTAATGACGCCTTCTGATGCTTGGTCATTCAAAATTGGTGTAGCAGTTTCTTCATGACCTTGAAGATCGTCTCCATGAATTAGGTTATGGTCATTCAAGGTCGGCGCATCAGTTGTTGGCGATTTAGTTGCCGGCAATTCAGTTGGTGTTGCTTTGTTTATATGGGCTTTATAAGATGTTCGTTGCCTCTCCAAATCTACAAGAGTAAAGACAACGAAATCAAAGTGAATTCAAAAAAAAAATAAATTAATTAAATTTGTTGAATTGAAATATAAAAAACTTACTTTTGCTAACTACATGAGCAATCTCATCTGTGATGAGTGGGTTAGTGCTATTATTGAATTGGTCAGCTACATTTTGCTTGCTAATCAATTGCGTCCGACTAGCTTGAACACAACTCAAAAGTTTTCCTGGGGCAATACTTCGACTACATATTTTCTTTCCCCCTCCTCTCCCAACCATCTTTTATCTATTCAGATATTTAGCAAAATTATCAAACAAAAGTTAGCTTCAACAATATACAATATATTTCAAGATAGAGCCGAAAAGATATATAATATATTTCAAGATACATAATAAAATATTAAATAGTAGTTGAATTGTTCATATAGATAACACAAAAGATAATAGTGAATGTAAACATTGTACAACATAACATAATCAAGGACAAAATCAAAATCAAATTTCTTCTTCAACTTCACTCGATTCGTCAAAGACTTCAATTTCACCATCATTAATGAAATTGTCATCTTCCAATATTTGTGTAACCATTTGCACTACTTGTTCTCCTTTGTAATCCATAAACATATTTGTAGCCAACGATGAACTAACTCTGAAATTGTCAGTATGTACGATATTACTACATTCAGCTTCCACCTCTACTTGTTGAAAGGCATCTACATCTATATCCTCCTTATTTAGATCACTAGAACTCATATTATACAAATCCCTTGGTTGTGCTTTTATAACAAATGCCCAATTCTCATTGTGTTCATCTTCAATGTAAAATACTTGCTCCACTTGGGATTCTAGCACATACACATCATCCGTCTTCAAAAGTCTATTCTTATTCACACTAATCAAACCATGCTCATCTACCTTATACCCTCTACCAAGGTTTTGTACATCAAACCAACTGCATTTGAATACAAATACATGATTTTCTCCAGGATAACGCACTTGATATATGTCTCTCAAAACACCATAGTATTCCTTATCTGAAGCATCATCACCACGCACCATGACACCTGAATTTTGTGTTTCCCTATTCTCTGACCTATCACTGGTGTGGAAACGGAAACCATTTACAACGTATGCTGTGTAACGCCCTACAACTCTAGAAGGACCACAAACCAAATTATACAAGTCTTTATCACAGCGTCCAAGTTCATGAATTTTTCGTACCTAAATGAACAAATGTAAACATATACTTTATCAGCAAAGTGGCTTACTAGACAAACTTAACAAGGAAATCGTTTACAATGTATCACTTAAAAGCTTTCTTACTTGATTTTGTATCCATTTGGAAAATTGTTCTTTGTGCCTCCGTTCTACATTTCTTGGACACTCCTTCTCCAATTCCAACTTGTGTTTTCTATGACGCCACATAACAACAATTAAAACTGACTTGTGTAGCCTAAAATATACTATACGATTCAAACTAATAAAACATAAGGAATAAAAAAAAGCTTACTGGATAAACTTAATAAGTGGATCATAGTTTTGAAGAATATAGAAATGGATTCGATCACACTCCAGATGATCCAGATGTTTTGGTGTACTCCCCCCAATGGTATATCCAAGTGGTCTAAAAACCTCAAGGTTTGATTTTAAGGTATCCTCTTCTATATCTTCATCGTCATTTCTTGCTTTACGATTGAACTTAGTGTCAATGTCACTCATGTACCTAGAGCAGAATGTTAAACACTCATCTGCCAAATAACCTTCAGCAATGCAACCTTCTGGATGTGCTCGATTTCGAATATATGATTTTAATGTTCGGAGATACCTAATAGAATAAGACATGTTATGTTAGTATGTGATTAATTGATAAACATGAGTATACTTCTTAAAGAAAAAGTATACCTCTCAATAGGATACATCCACCGATATCGAACTGGTCCAGCAATTTTCGCCTCAGTTGCCAGATGCACAACTAAATGCACCATAACATCAAAAAAAGCCGGTGGAAATATCATTTCCAACTTGCATAAGGTGTAAGGAATTTTTTTTTCAAGTTCTTCCAATTGCCCAACACTTATGTTTTTAGAGCAAAGGTCTCGAAAAAAAAAAACTTAGTTCAACCAAAGGATCATAAACATCTTTCGGTAAAAACCCACGAAGTGCAAGGGGAAGCAACTGCTCAATAAAAACATGATGATCGTGGCTCTTCAAACATGATATCTTTTTTCCATTATCTTTAACACAACGAGAAATGTTTGATAGATATCCATCAGGAGATTTCATTTTTGCGAACATACGACATATTGCAACCTTGGCATCTGACTTCAATGTATATATAGCAATAGGAACACGTACCTTACCATCAACCACTTTAGGATGCAACTTATCTCTAATTTTCATCTTCACCAAATCCAATCGAGCCTTCAAAGTATCTTTGTTTTTGCCTTGTATGCTCATTAAAGTACCCAAGATATTATCAGAGACATTTTTCTCAATATGCATAACATCCAAGTTATGACGAATTTTTAATTTCCTCCAATAAGGCAAGGTAAAGAAAATGCTTTTCTTTTTCCACCAAAACAAGCTATTAGAAGCATCCCTTTTTCTTTTATTCCCTACACTCTTCCCATATTTTGCTTGTGAGAATCGACTATAATGTTGTAATACATCTTCCCCACTCAATGGAACTGGTGCAACCCCTTTTTCAATTTACCGTCAAAAGAATTGACATCATTTCTCCACTTATGATTCATTGGAAGCCAACGACGATGCCCTAAATAACCACCCTTATGCATCAACGAAGTTCGTTTTGTTTCCTTATGACAACATGGACAAGCGTAATAACCTTTGGTAGACCATCCAGACAAATCTGCATATGCAGGAAAGTCATTGATAGTCCACAATAGTGATGCACGCAAGATGAAATTTGTTTTAGAGTAAGCATCATAGGTTTCAACACCAACCTCCCAAAGCTCCTTTAACTCCTCAATAAGTGGTTGAAGGTAGACGTCCATATTGATACCAGGACTTGTTGGACCAGGAATTAGTAAAGATAACATAAATGAATAAGGTTTCATGCATAACCAAGGAGGAAAATTATAAGGGATAAGAACCACTGGCCATATGCTATGTTGTGAATTATTGAAAGGTTGAAAGCCATCACAAGCTAGTCCAAGTCTAACATTTCGCACCTCTTTAGCAAATTCACTATACTCTTCATCAAATGATTTCCATGCAAAGGAATCAGATGGATGTCTCATTGTATCATCCACCGCACTCGCATTGTCATCCTTTAAAAACTTATCATCCTCCTCTTCCCCAGAAAGAGCATCATCATCTATGATCCTATCACAATCATTCACTCTATATGTTTTAGTAGCATCCCTTTCTTTGTGCCAACGCATGTCTTTAGATGTCTTTCTACACATGTACAACCTTTGTAGTCTAGGCTTCAATGGAAAATATCTTAGCACTTTTCTAGATATCTTTACCCCCTTAGAAGAGTTTTCCTTCTCTTGTTTCCACCTTGATAAACCACAAGTGGGACACTCAATCAATTTTTCATGCTCTTTCCAATAAAGAATACAATCATTTTCACAAGCATCAATCTTATAATAATCAAGGCCCAAGTCTTTAATGAGTTTCTTAGCCTCGTAATAAGAAGTTGGAAGGTTAGCTCCATAGCCTTGACGTTCTAATTGGAGTAAACTATCAAAAGAGCTATCACACCAATTATTCAACACCTTTAAATGTAATAATTTAACAATATATGACAACATAGACATTGTTGTACCATGCATTGTTAATGGTTCTTGGTACTCCTCCAAAAGTTTGAAAAACTTTTTTGCATTCGCATTAGGTGTCTCATACTCCTCAACATTATTTAAAGCCTCTTCAACACTCCCAACATTCATAGCACCAACTCCACATGCATCTTGCAACATTGTGAAACCACTATCAGTGTCATTCGACTCATTAACATCATCCCCATCACTTAATTCAACTAATTCTTCCCCGTGAAGTTCCCAAAAAGTGTACTTCTCATACATTCCTCTCTTAAGCAAGTCTAATCTTACATCACATTTTTTTTTAAGAAATATATTGCGACAACTATTACAAGGACACCTAATAGTAGTACTCTCTCGATCATCTTCTCTTACTTTGGAAAGAGCAAAATTCAGAAACTCATCAACACCATTTACATAATCAATAGATGAACGATCTTTTACTTTGACCCATGCCTTATTCAAAACCATTTCCTATATTTAAAGTTTATAATAATTAAGTTATATAACATTCCAATATAAAAAATTATTCAACCTTAAAATTAAATGCCCCGACCATATAAGTAAACTTATTCAACATTCCAATATAACAAATTGAACTTATTCAAGTATTCTTAAAATCGTCATTTATGAACTATACGATTCAAATATTCTTTTGTTTTATAAGTAATAATCATCATTCTTGAACCATATAACATAATCAGGATATAATAATTAGGTTATATACCATTTAATAATATCACCCAAAACTTCTAATAATGTTGTTTACAAAGAACAAGAACAAGTTACCCACATCTCAATGTATATCATCATCATAGAACAAGAACAAAGACTAGAATTAAGAACAAAAACAACAACAAGAAGAATACACCCACATCTCAATGTATATCATCATAAAGACTACGATTTATTTATCAAGAACAAAGACTATCATTTTTTAATGTATATCATCATCATAGAACATGAACAAGTTACCCACATCTCAATGTATATCATCATTATAAACTACTCAAATTATTTGACAAATTCAGAATTACACAATACTATAATTCTTCTACCATCATATATACATCAACTACTCAAATTAACTTTCCAAATTATAAACTTCAAACAACCCATATAACAAATCACAAAAAATTAATCCATAAAAGCACAAATATATCTTTAGAAACTCAAATAATTGCCAAATAATATGTTATTATAGATGTTATCAGTCTTATGATTATCACATATACATACATCCATCAACAACCCAAATACTCAAATTCCCAACATTAAAGTCTAAGAGCAACTAATATAAGAAAGCACAAACATTTAATCCATGAAACACAAACAATACTTCAAAATGTCAAATTAATTGATGAAATTATTATCATGATACAAACTTTGAACAAACCTACAGTATATAACAACAAAGCACAAAATGGCAGTACAACTACATACAAATACATACCCGATCCGGGATTGAACAGTGGAGGTTCATACAAGTAGCAAACATATACTTCTATGTCACAAATCTCCACCATGTTTGAAGTTAAAATCAAAAAAAAAAAATAGCAGTAAAACAACCAAATGAAACTTCACTATATTATAGTTGTCTTAAAACTCAAATTGTTCATTAACAAATTTAAAGAACATCTCTAATTAAACCCAGAAAATTAAAGAAAAAAAAAAGCAAAAAAAAAAAAATTATACCTGAAATGAAACGAGGTCTTCGTGAGCAGATCTCCGGCAGCAGCAGCAGGACCGGCGGTAGTGGGACTCCGGCAGCAGCAGCAGGTCTTCGTGAGGCGCCTTTGCAGGTTTGTGGAAATGAAATGAAATGGATTTCGCAAATAGGGTTTCGTGGGTTTTTGGTTTTACTTATTTTAGGCGCCTTTCTTTGGTTTTCTTTTTTTTTTTTTAATTTTTTTTTTTGCCAAAAAATATTAGACATGGGTTTTTGCAACGACTTTTTGTTACTATATAATTAATAAGTTTTGGCAACGACATTTGCAGTTACGAATTATTTATTTAATTTATAACAACTACAATTTTCGTTGCAAAAACCATGGGTTATACCGGGAAAATTTTGTTTGTGGTGGGAAGTTAATTTTTGTTTTTGGCAACGACTATTTAGCAACAACAATGGATTTCGCAACAACTTGTATTTTTCGCAACGAAAAAAAAATTGTCGTTGCTAAAACTTGTTGCTAAAAATGGTTTTTCTTGTAGTGATTATAACAAGGTTTAGTCATCAATGAACAATGAACTATGAAGAATGCACGATGAACAAGTCTTGATGAACAAGGATCAATGATCTATGAAAATTGAACGATGAACAATAAACAAGGATCTGATATGAATGAACAATGATCTAGGATCAATGATCCGTGAATGATTAACAATGAACAGCAAATAAACAATTAACAAAGAACGATGAAAAATGAATAATGAGCAATGAACAAGGATCAATGATCAATGAACAATGAACGATTAACAATGAGCTATGAGTAATGAAAAATGATCAATGATCAATGAAAAGTGAACGATGAACAATGAGTAATTAATGATATGGATCAACGATACATGAATGATCTACAATGAACAACGAATAATTAACAATGAACGATGAATAATGAATGTTGAGCAATGAACAAGGATCAATGATAAATGATACATGTATAATGAACGATGAACAATGAACAATGAGTAATGAAAAATGATCAACGTTCAATGAAAAGTGAATGATGAACAATGAGTGATTAATGATGAACAATGAACAAGGATCAATGATTTATGTAAAATGAATGATGAACAATGAACGATTAATGATGAACGATAAACAAGGAACAATGATCAATGATCAATGAAAAATGAATGGTGAGCAATGAAAAAGGATCTATGATCAGTGGACAATGATCGATGAACAATGAATGATGAACAAAGATCCATGATCTATGAAAATTGAACAATGAACAAGGATCAAATATAAATGAACAATGAACATGGATCAATGATACATGAACGAGCTACAATGAACAAGGAATAATTAACAATGAACGATGAATAATGAATGTTGAGCAATGAACAAGGATCAATGATCAATGATACATGAATAATTAAAGACGAACAATGAACAATGAGTAATGAAAAATGATCAACGTTCAATGAAAAGTGAACGATGAACAATGAGTGATTAATGATGAACAATGAACAAGGATCAATGATTTATGTAAAATGAATCATGAACAATGAGCAATTAATGATGAACGATAAACAAGGAACAATGATGAATGATCAATGAAAAATGAATGGTGAGCAATGAAAAAGGATCAATGATCAGTGGACAATGCTCGATGAACAATGAATGATGAACAAGGATCCATGATCTATGAAAATTGAACAATGAACAAGGATCAAATATGAATGAACAATGAACATGGATCAATGATACATGAACGAGCTACAATGAACAAGGAATAATTAACAATGAACGATGAATAATGAATGTTGAGCAATGAACAAGGATCAATGATCAATGATACATGAATAATTAAAGATGAACAATGAACAATGAGTAATGAAAAATGATCAACGTTCAATGAAAAGTGAACGATGAACAATGACTGATTAGTGATGAACAATGAACAAGGATCAATGATTTATGTAAAATGAATGATGAACAATGAGCAATTAATGATGAACAATAAACAAGGAACAATTATCAATGATCAATGAAAAATGAATGGTGAGCAATGAAAAAGGATCAATGATCAATGGACAATGATCGATGAACAATGTAGGATGAGCAATGAGAAAGGATCAACGAACAATGAACAATGAACAATGGACAAGGATCAATGATCAAATTATCAATAAACAACGAATGATTAAAAATGTACAAGGAGTGATGAACAAGGAACAAGGATTAATGATCAACTGATCTATGAACGATGAACAATGAATGCTGAAAAAGGATCCATGATTAATGAATATTGAAACGATGAACAATGAACGGGGATCATGGATTAATGAACAATGAATAGTAAATAAATATAAATGAACAATGAACAATGAACGATGAACAAGGAACAAGAAATTATAAATAACAAACAATGAGCAATGGATGATAAACAATAAACAAGGATCAATGAACAATGAACGATGAACAATAAATGGTGAATTATAACAAGGTTTACTGATCAATGAACAATGAACTATGAAGAATGCACGAAGAACAAGTCTTGATGAACAAGGATCAATGATCTATGAAAATTGAACGATGAACAATAAACAAGGATCTGATATGAATGAACAATGATCTAGGATCAATGATCCGTGAATGATTAACAATGAACAGCGAATAAACAATTAACAAAGAACGATGAACAATGAATAATGAGCAATGAACAAGGATCAATGATCAATGAACAATGAACGATTAACAATGAGCTATGAGTAATGAAAAATGATCAATGATCAATGAAAAGTGAACGATGAACAATGAGTGATTAATGATGAACAATGAACACTGATAAATGATCAATGATTTATGAAAAACGAATGATGAACAATGAACGATGAAAATTGAACACTGAATTAAAAATAACGAACAATGAGCAATGGATGATAAACAATGAACGATGAATAGTAAAATGATGAGTAATGAACAAGGATTAATGATCAATGAACAATGCACGATAAACAATGAATGATGAACAAGGATCCATGATCTGTAGAAATTGAACAATGAACAAGTATTAAATATGAATGAACAATGAATATGGATCAACGATACATGAATGATCTACAATGAACAACGAATAATTAACAATGAACGATGAATAATGAATGTTGAGCAATGAACAAGGATCAATGATCAATGATACATGTACAATGAACGATGAACAATGAACAATGAGTAATGAAAAATGATCAACGTTCAATGAAAAGTGAACGATGAACAATGAGTGATTAATGATGAACAATGAACAAGGATCAATGATTTATGTAAAATGAATGATGAACGATTAATGATGAACGATAAACAAGGAACAATGATCAATGATCAATGAAAAATGAATGGTGAGCAATGAAAAAGGATCAATGATCAGTGGACAATGCTCGATGAACAATGAATGATGAACAAAGATCCATGATCTATGAAAATTGAACAATGAACAAGGATCAAATATGAATGAACAATGAACATGGATCAATGATACATGAACGAGCTACAATGAACAAGGAATAATTAACAATGAACGATGAATAATGAATGTTGAGCAATGAACAAGGATCAATGATAAATGATACATGAATAATTAAAGATGAACAATGAACAATGAGTAATGAAAAATGATCAACGTTCAATGAAAAGTGAACGATGAACAATGAGTGATTAATGATGAACGATGAACAAGGATCAATGACTTATGTAAAATGAATGATGAACAATGAGCGATTAATGATGAACGATAAACAAGGAACAATGATCAATGATCAATGAAAAATGAATGGTGAGCAATGAAAAAGGATCAATGATCAATGGACAATGATCGATGAACAATGTAGGATGAGTAATGAGAAAGGATCAACTGAAACAGTCGCATTATTAATGAGGTTTTATTCGTCATTTTTAGCGCCTAATTTTTTTTAATATTTGTCATTCGCTAATTAAAATTTAATTAGTGATGGTAGAGATTTGAAAAATTTCTACGATGATTATAAACTTGTTAAATCATAACGTGGTTATGAATCGTAACAAGAAACGTAAACTTTGGAGGTAAAACTTAAAGTTGAGCAACTACCGATAATAGTTCGAGAAAATTTAATTATTACCCGATCGTATTATTTAAAGATGATGGGAGTAAATTAAATATTTCATACACATATACAAGTGATTTTAAACATATAATACAAGTTACATAACTTGTTACATGTACAATAATTTTTACCCAAACTTTAAACTATCTTAGATAAACCTTTCCTACACTATAATAGATCAAAATGAGACAAAAACCACATCCAAAACAGCCCCAAACAGCAGCCCCAATAGCTGTCCCAAACCCTCTTTATACCCCTTTATACACTTACATACTCAAGCAAAACACTCTAACCAAAGTACCCTTTTGTTCTAACCTAGATTATGCATCATTACAAGCATGCAAGAGGCTAATATTTGAAGCAAAGACACTCTATTTTTCTGAATAAGAATTCAGCCATAAACACCCAACACATTGCTCCCAAGTTCATCCATGAACAACCACTAGCATCCTCCAAACTTTCAACTACTAAGACACCTTCTTTTCTCATCAAATCTTCTTCAAAAACTCATCTTATACTTCTGAAAATTTATGTTTATAAACTCAAATATTCCATAAAAATAATCTTCATTTCAAGAGCTTTCCATAGACACCAAACTTGAAGAAATCCACCAAGTATAGAGTAAGTTACATTCATTTCCTTATTCCACTAGTTTTTGTAAAACTTGTTCATGTAGAACACTTTTACTTGAATCTTTCTATAAACTAAAATCATTTTAATATGGATATTTTGTCTCTAAAACTAAGAAAAATCATCACTTATAAAATCTCTATAAAAAAAAAACGTTCTTTTCACAAACTTATATATTTTCTTACTTTAAAAATTTAAGTAAAATTATGAGACTTGATTAAGTATATATGTTGCTCAACATAATAAGTATACTCCAAATATGTTAAAATCATCACAAGTATTAGTTTAACAACTCCAACTAAGGAAAATTAAGTGCATGTTAGAAATCCAAAATTATTATTGATTTTTGGATAAATGCAATGTGTTTAGTTGAAGAGTTGGAGTTGAGGCTTGAAGGGCAAGGACCCGAAGTTGGAACCATTTCTAAGAACGCATCGGAGCTTACGTAGGAGCTTACGAAATACTTATATAGGCTTGGAGTCGAGGTATGTCACATGGGGTGATTTTTAAAGGGTTTAAGAACAAGTTGGGAAAGTTTTGTATGAAATTGTTTTTTTTAAAAAAAAATAAAATTCCCAAAGAGAAGTTCTTAAATCTTGAAAAATGATATCAAAATGATAATTTTGAGTATGCAATGATTTATTACATGTATTATTATTGTGGGCATCATGCATGTTGATTTTAAGAATTGTTATATGCTTAAAGGCATGATTTACACTACTTTGTGAAAGTAATTGTGATGGAAATGATTTTATGAACTTAGAAAATATTAGAAATGCATTTTAAGAGTAATTTCCAGTAGCTATATGTTAAAATAATCTCTTGAATAATTTTGTTGAAATTTATTCGTTAAATCGATATTTTAATGGGTTTTAAGGTGTTAAATACTCTTATTATGAAATATGGTACTACATAAACTCTTCATCATCAAAAATAATTAATAAAATCATATTATAATGTCTCCAACAATATTTGGCCAGAATATAATTAATTTGTAATTTTTCATGATTTTTGAGTAATCGTTAAAATGTTTATCGGTAAATTGTTAAATAGTAAAATATAAAATAATTACTAAATGAAGACATATGGACTTGAAATTTTTGTCACATACTTATATGGACAGTAAATAAATTTGGTAAAATTTTGAGAAGATTTTGTTGACGTTTAAGGACCTTAATAATTTTTACTCGGATATTAATAATCGGTAAGTTAGAAAACGGTAAAATACAAAATAAATACTAAATGACGTCCTTTGAGCATGAAAAATTTATGAGACACTTATATAAACAGTAAATACATGTCGACAAGTTTATATGGATTTTCGTGACCATATATGGACTTAAATAAATTTTATTCGGTTTATCGGTAAAATAACAATATTAATTATTAAAAATGCCCCACACGGTTTTTAATGGTTATTTAAAATTTTATATTCCTTAAAATAGTTTCTGGAACATCATAAAAGTTTTTATATTAATTTATTTGGACTTAAATAATTTAAACCGATTCTATTGATTTATCGATAAAATGTCTATATAAAAGATATAAAATATTATAAATGACATTTATTAGTTAAAATGAGCTAATAAAAGTATTATATGGCTTCTAGAACTTTAGTAAAATTTTATTAAGCTAATTATTGATTATTTACTAATTTATCAAATTAATAAATATTATTTAATTATTTAAAAGTGTAATATTGTTAATTAAATTTGAGTAAAAATAGACCTAAATCAAAAACTTATAATTTTGTTAGTAACCTACTGCCTCATAGTGTAAAATAAGTTTTACTTAGATGGTTTATAATTTTTATGGATTTAAAACACCATTTAAATAACGGTAAATACCTAAATCGTCGAAAATAATCATAAAATCATTATAAGTGGCATAACCAATCATAATCTGATGGGACAACCTTAAATTCGTTTTAATTAAGATATTATAATGACTTGATTAACTTGGGTCTTGTTGGAGAATTAATATGTATCTTTGTAAATCAATTATCGATTTTATTATCGGCAAAAAAAACTATTTCGTATTTAAAGAAATAGTGTTTTATGAAATCTTTTGTCATAATGATTTTAAAGACTTATGAACTATATCATGGTTATTTTGAATTAATTTCAAAACTCTTTGATTGAAACTAAACATTTTAATGGTTTCCTTGAAAAATCGTCTTGCATTTTAATCACTTTTTTGTTGCAATGCATTTCCATACATGTTAGTGATGCCCCAATATAATACAAAGGTTATGTTTGATTATATAATTATGCTAAGCATGTTTTACCCATGTGGGAAATATTATGATTTGATTTTTGCTATATTGTAAAGAAAGTATGTTTTGCTATGTTGCAAATAAAAGATGTTTATCATAAGGAAAAAGTTAATATTTTTTTTGACTTTTCAAATGCTATTGAAATTACAAGGTATATATATATTATATACAAAAATGTTTTAGCCTAAATGGCGGGTACATATGCCACAACAAATGTTGTGTGCATGATTAAACGGCTCACCAATGCTGAGCGCGTATTGTTCACAATACCATTGTGTTACACTTGCCGGACATGTCGCGGACGGTAGACCGACTACCAAACGAGTCACAGGATGACTCACAGAGTACCCATGAAAACTTATGATATGAGTTTGAAATTGATTGGATCCATTGAGATCGTAAGATTTATAATGAAAATTGTGAATTTGAAATTACTATAGAACTATTGAACTGGGTTTGAATGATAATATGATTTATCAAATGAAAAGCATCTTTCAAAATGAATTTACTCAAATCGAAAAGGTTTTTAACAACTTGTTTGACGGACACTAGTGTGTTTATACTCAGCCTTTTTGCTGATACTATGCTTTGTATGTTTTTCAATGGTTTTGTTTTTAGAGTAAACCCCAATGGCACCTCGACGAAGAATGGATATGCGAGCGGAAGATGAACCCGAGTTGGAGTATGACTCCCCTTTTGTTTAGATCTCTTTATTGTTTTTGAGAGACTATTAGTTTGGTTGTTTAGGTTTGGACTATTTTAAGGATGTATTTGAACTTTGGACTTATTTCGATATGGTTGTAATTTTCCTTTATTTTAGACAGTTAAGACTTCCGTTATATTGCTTTGGTTGTGGTCCAAGTATTCGACTTGGACATTGGTTTATCCTTTAAGTAATCCCCTTTATTGTGGTGGCAAAAGCAAGCTTCCGCTTGATTAATACTAAATTCCAATTAGTCTTTGCCTTCATAATCCTGGGCGGTTACAGTTGGTATCAGAGCCAAGGCTTTGGAAGCATGTCTAAAATATTTGGAAAATTAGACAACTAGTCTAGTTTAGAGAAGTTTAAGTTTGGAGTAACCAATGAAAGTAATTAGGAAATTAAACTTAAACTAAAGATTATTGGTAAAGAAATGATTTAAGTTGTAAGTCTAACTTAAATCAAATAATTAACTAAGTACCATTAGTAAACTAGAAGTCTTAAAGGTTCTTAGTAAGCAAGTGATGATCTAATTATGTGGCTAAGTTGCCTAAGCATGACGGTATATTAAGTTGAGGGTAAAGTCGTCATTAAAAGTGTTGGAATATCGAATGAGATGGAAATTGACAAGTTAGTAAGTTACTAAGTCAAAAGTAATTAAGAAAGAGTGTTATGCATGTGCATACCTATTTGTCTTAAAGGCATAGTTATTAATTAGTTATTACCTCATGGCAGGAACCAGGAGGAAATCGGGGAAGGAATGGATCCCCAAGCCCAGCTGAATATGTTAACAGAGCAACTTAGAGTCATACAAGAGACCAATGCTCAATTAGTTCAGCTTATAGCCAACCAACATGCTAGTGTGGATGACGAGACTAAGTTCTACAAAAGGCTTGCTACACACAGGCCTAAGACCTACAATGGTGCTACAGATCCAGTTGTCCTTGAAGATTGGATCAATGAAACTGAGAAAATTCTTGAGGTGGTGAATTGCCCAGAAAATATGAAGGTTAAACTTGCAGCATTCTATTTAGTAGGACCTGCAGAGCTTTGGTGGAGAGCCCTAAAGGGTGTCTCGTCTGCCTCCACATCTGCTGGTGGAGCAGCACAACCCACAAGTTGGACATGGGATGATTTCTTGAAGAAACTAAGGGAGAGGTTCTACCCAGCAGCTCTACAGAGACAAAAAGAATCAGAATTTCTTTACTTGAGGCAACATTCTCTTAGCGTTACTGAATATGCTAACAAATTCTTGGAGTTGGCTCGATTTGCTCCAGACTATGTGCTTGATGAGAAGAAAAAGATGGATCGTTTCTACAATGGTCTCAACTTCAGCTACCAAAAGTTGATGGGCCAATATGAGTCTTTTCAAGCTATGTATGAACATGCTGTGGAGAAAGAAATGGTCTGCAAGAGAGAGGAAGATATGAGGAAAAAGAGATCGGGTGGAGACCAGGGAGGTCAGAGCAAGAAGCCTAGAGTTGAGGGAAACTTCAAGGGGAATCAGAACCAAAACCCCAGAAACTTCCAAAACCAAAACCGCTTCAGCAGCAACAAAAACCCACAAAACTCCAATCCGTTAAAAAGTCAATTGTGCGACAGATGTAAGAAATGGCACTCAAAGGGAGTCAACTGTGAGGGTAAAGCTGTGTGTCTGAATTGTGGGAAACCAGGTCATTTAGCTCGAGATTGTTGGGGCAAGAATCGGGGAAACCCTGGGAATGGTGGAGCGCGTTACTCAGGAAATCAGGGGAACCAGCGTAACAACTCTCAGCTCCGCCTTGAATATAAAGGCGGCAATAGAGCCTCATCTTCTGGAGGCCAAGGGAACCAGCGCCCAGGAGGAGGAAAATTCTTTGCCATTACTGCAGCTGGGGAGCCTAACACCTTGGTTCCTAAAACAGAAGGTAAAGTCATTTCCGGATTACTGTTATTGCTTGGTAAGTCTGCCCGAGTCTTATTTGATTCCGGGGCCGACAAGTCTTATGTTTCTAAGTCATTCGTGAGATCCTTGAACTGTTCTGTTAATGTATGCCCTATAATGCATAGAGTTGATTTACCCGATGGATCAACGGTATCATGTAATACCAAGTTGATTGGTTGCCCATTAGTGATCCAGGGTAAGGAGTTTCATGTAGACCTGGTTGTATTTGACTTAGTAGGGTTTGATGTTATTCTGGGAATGGACTGGCTAGGTAAACACAGGGCAGTGATTGAGTGCTATGAGAGAAATGTAAGGATTGGGAACAATCCAGGGGACCGAGTAGCTTTTAGTGATGGGACCATGCCTAATATTGAGCCAGAGATGATTGAGAGGCTTACCACATTTCCAAAGAGAGGTGGGGAAGCCTATGTCTACCACATGAGTGAATCAACATACAAGGAGGTTGACTTAAGCCAGATCTTGATAGTGCGAGAATTTTCTGACGTATTCCCTGATGATCTACCTGGGTTACCTCCAAAGAGGGAGATTGATTTTCATATTGACTTAGTTCCAGGGTCAAGCCCGATATCAAAGGCACCGTATAGAATGGCACCACTTGAGTTGACTGAACTAAAAACCCAACTTGAGGAGTTACAAGACAAAGGGTTTATCAGACCAAGTGTGTCACCATGGGGGGCTCCAGTGTTGTTTGTGAAGAAGAAAGATGGGTCTTTGAGGCTATGTATTGACTATCGGGAGCTGAATAAAATCACAATCAAGAACAAGTACCCACTTCCTAGAATCGATGATCTATTTGATCAGTTGAAGGGAGCCGGAGTTTTCTCTAAAATTGACCTGAGATCTGGTTACCATCAGTTGAGGATAGCGGAAGAAGACATACCTAAAACTGCTTTTCGCACCAGGTATGGGCACTATGAGTTTAGAGTGATGCCATTTGGGTTAACCAATGCCCCTGCAGCATTCATGGACTTGATGAATCGAACATTCCACGACTATCTTGATAAGTTTGTAGTGGTTTTCATTGATGATATCTTGGTGTACTCTAAGAACGAGAAAGATCATGAGGAGCACTTAAGATTGGTATTGACACGATTGAGGGAAAGAAGCTTTTATGGGAAGTTGAGCAAGTGTGAATTTTGGTTGGATCGAGTTGTCTTTTTAGGTCATGTAATCTCAAAAGATGGCATAACGGTGGACCCCGAGAAGATAAAGACTATTATTGATTGGCCAGCACCGACTAGTGTAACTGAGGTTAGAAGCTTTATGGGTTTGGCAGGTTATTACCGAAGATATGTTGATGGGTTTTCTAAGATCGCACTACCGATCACCAGTTTGGTCCGAAAAAATACCAAGTTTGTGTGGTCACAAAAGTGCGAAGATGCCTTCCTAGAATTGAAGAAGAGGTTGACAACGGCTCCAGTGCTAGTATTGCCTGAGGATGGGAAAGAGTTCACGGTATACAGTGATGCATCTTTAGAAGGCTTGGGTTGTGTACTCATGCAAGAGGGGAAGGTGATTGCCTACGCTTCGAGACAATTGAGGCCAAATGAAAAGAACTACCCGGTGCACGATTTGGAATTAGCAGGAGTTATATTTGCCTTAAAAATTTGGAGGCATTATCTCTACGGCACTACTTGCAAGATCTACACCGATCACAAGAGTTTGACTTATCTGTTCACACAGAAGGAGCTTAACATGAGGCAGAGAAGGTGGCTAGAATTGATGAAAGATTATGACCTCACTTTGGAGTATCATCCCGGAAAAGCAAACCGTGTAGCAGACGCCTTAAGCCGAAAACCGAGGATGGTCATTAATGGACTAATTTCAGTACCCTACGAGATCTATAAGGAGATGAAGGAGCTAGAATTGATTGTGGTTAAGAAGGGATCATATGACAGTGTTCTAAATGCTATGAGTACAACGCCAAGTCTACATGAGGAGATACGTGAGCTACAACAGTATGATGACTTCTTGTCCGAGTTGAAGATTGGTATTGAAAAGGGTGCAGTTAAAGACTTCAGCATTGCTAAAGATGGGAGCATTCATCTAGAGGGAAGGTTATGCGTGCCCCGAGATCCTGAATTGATCGAGAAAATACTCAAAGAGGCACATTCGACTATGTATTCTGTCCACCCAGGACGGGATAAGATGCTAGCAGATCTGAAACAATACTTTTGGTGGATGAACATGAAGAAAGATGTCGAGGATTTCATAGCTCGATGTCTAGTATGTCAGCAAGTCAAGATTGACCATCAACGCACTCCGGGGGAATTGCAACCACTTCCTGTGCCTGAGTGGAAGTGGGAATCAGTGAGTATGGACTTTATTGTTGGATTGCCCCGTTCGAGAAGAGGAAATGATTCTATTTGGGTAATTGTTGATCGACTCACTAAGACGGCCAGATTTGTTCCTGCTAAAGTAACTTGGAAGGCAAAACAATTAGCCGATGCTTATGTGAAAGAAGTACTTAGACTACATGGTGTACCGAAGACAATAGTTTCAGATCGGGATACAAAATTTGTGGCTCGATTTTGGAATGAACTACAAAGGGCATTCGGCACAACCCTTAATTACAGCACCGCTTTTCATCCAGCTACAGATGGGCAGACAGAGAGGACCATCCAGACTCTAGAGGATATGCTTCGGGCATGTGCCCTTGATTTCCAGTGTTCGTGGGAGGACATCTTACCCTTGGTAGAATTCTCTTACAACAATAGCTACCAGAGTAGTATTGGTATGGCTCCGTATGAGGCCTTGTATGGTCAAAGGTGTAGGACACCGCTTTGCTGGGACACCGGGAGGCCCGGCGTGGTTGTTGGACTAGAGATGATAAGAGAGACCGCAGAACAAGTCAGAATCATTAGAGACCGGATGAAGGCTGCCCAAGATCGACAAAAATCCTACGCAGATCGTAGGAGGAGGAAACTTGAGTTCCAAGTCGGTGAGAAGGTGTTCCTTAAAGTCTCGCCGACGAAGGGAGTCAAGAGGTTCGGAATGCAAGGAAAGCTTGATCCTCGGTACATTGGACCCTATGAGATTTTGCGCAGAGTTGGGGAAGTAGCTTATGAGTTAGCACTACCACCACAGTTAGCTAAGGTTCACAATGTGTTCCATGTATCACAATTGCGGCGGTATGTATTTGATCCATCACACATTCTCCCAGCATGAGCCGATTCAGCTTGTTGAGAGCTTGCAGTATGAGGAGAAGCCTGTAAGGATCCTAGGTCGAGAGGTTAGAAAACTCCGTAGCCGCACGATTCCACTTGTGAAAGTGTTATGGAGTGGACAGGATGACGATAGTGCTACTTGGGAAAAAGAGGACGACATGTTAATTAGATACCCTTATTTATTTGAGTGATGTATTGATAGCCATTAGTTTGAATTAGTTTCGAGGACGAAACTCTTGTAAGAAGGGAAGACTGAAACAGTCGCATTATTAATGAGGTTTTATTCGTCATTTTTAGCGCCTAATTTTTTTTTAATATTTGTCAGTCGCTAATTAAAATTTAATTAGTGATGGTAGAGATTTGAAAAAATTTCTACGATGATTAGAACTTGTTAAATCATAACGTGGGTATGAATCGTAACAAGAAACGTAAACTTTGGAGGTAAAACTTAAAGTTGAGCAACTACCAGATAATAGTTTGAGAAAATTTAATTATTAACCGATCGTAATTAGTTAAAGAGAGGGGATTAAATTAAATATTTCATACACATTTACAAGTGATTTGGTAAACATATAATACAAGTTACATAACTTGTTACATGTACAACAATTTTTACCCAAACTTTAAACTATCTTAGATAA
>JAAKBH010001289.1:0-29467 GCA_019776075.1 Amaranthus palmeri
GAGTTGATTCAAAATGGTGCATTGAATGCGCATATTGATCAGTTGATTCAATAAAGTAATACTCATCCGTGGGGTTTTTAAGAAAGTGGTAATATATGAAGAGAAAGAATATATTGTATGAATGAAATTAAAATAGAGTTGAAATATATGGATGAGATGAAAAAAAGTCGTTAGTCATTGTCCAAAATAAAAATAATGCAAATTAAGTGGGACGAATTAAAATGACAAATACTTGAAATTCTATTGGACGTACGCGAGGGAGTACTATATTTTGATACACTTAGCTATTATCATTTGTTATATCTACTCCATTGCAAACTTTCCATTTATATTTACTTTTCTTTTATTTTTTGAAGAATAAATGGCTCTTTTATAAACCAATGTTTAGATGATCACGTGAAGCCTACTTTGTTACTACTTCCTCCGTTTCTTTTTGTTTATCCACCTTATAAAAACAGGTAGTTTCATCTAACTTTTACCCTTTAAAACCCCACTTTTCTTACTTTACACTACTATTTAATTATTTTCACTCTTATACTTCCATTACAATCATTACATTACACTATTATTTAATTATTTTTTCTTTCATACTTCCAATACAGTCATTACTTTCCACTACTATATAATTAAAATTATACCCACTACCACCAAAGATTCTATTTTTCTTAATCTTGATAAAAAAAAACCCAAATAAAAACATTAAAAACGAACGGAGGGAGTACCTCTTTTATTTAAAGGAGTATAGTGCCTTTTGTAATTATTATCCGAAATCAATCCAAACTCTTCTTCTTTGCTAATAAGCTACTTTCTAATTTCTTTAATGAAGTTTCTCTAATCTTCTCATATTGGAATAATATTGAAAACTTAGGAGAACAGCTGCATAAAGGTTTGTTAAATGATAATCATTTAATCATATTGAAAAAAAATAAATAAAATAAAACTAATATTTTTGTATAGAATCGTAAAACTTAATTATACTCATAAATGGATTGTGTATTACAAGTATTTTTTGTTGAAGTGCCCATTGTTACCCACATGTGAGTTGTCCCACATCGGAGAAAGAGAAGAGTATGCATCACTTTATATACTCAAGGAGTAACTTCTACTATTACCAATTGGTTTTAGTAGTGAACCTTCTTTGGGTTTATGAGTGGTCTACTTGTTCTCCTTCTTATTTGGGTTGCTCAGGCCCATTTTCTAAATTCTATCATTTTTCTTTGATCTAAAATCTATTTTTTTTTGTTGCAGATTGTTGGATAAATGGATCCATACAAAAAACTAGGAACGATGTTCTTGTTCATGAGCATTTCTGCTTTTTGGTTCTCAAATTCATCCACTACGAATACATCATCAAGTTCTAATTCTTCTTCTCTTCTATAAAATTTCTCCTATTTAGACTTCTCAAAATTTGATATCATCCAAAGATAGCTTGAAATCTGACTGGAAATTAGTGGGTCATAACTCTAAAAAATATTGACTTATATATATTCCGAAAATATCTCAACCCGAAAAAAAACTAAATAAACTGGGTCAAACTCAACCGAAATTTGAATATGATCGTTGCGGCAATCCACCAAAAGAATCAAAATTGACATGACCGAAAGTAACTCAACCTACAATCTGCCCGAATTGCCAATTTGACAAGTCTACTACTCCCTCCAATTCACCACTAAGCTCCTATTTGTTTTTTGAGATTATTTATATCTTACTCTTAATTTGTATTTTATTATAAATCTATAAGTTAAAACATAGTCCAGTGGGATCTTGTTTGATTCTTCTCAATGCAGGGATTATTTATATCAACTTTCTAAAATTTTTAATTATGCACAATTAGAGATATTAACGATTGAATAAATGCACTGGATAGAGTGCTAAAGCAAATGGGAACTTAGTGGTAAATTGGAGGGAATACTATATATATTAAATTGCAATATAGTACTATATTAAGCTTTATATAAAATGGAGTCAGGGAACATAAAATATAAATCCAAGTTCAAGAGCCCTCTATCATATTCATTGAGAGAATGGAATGATGTCTAATTATTTCAATAATGTAATAACAAGCTTTAAACATATTATAAGAATGGAGTCTTAATTAAATTAAGTATATCCCATTCATTAATCACCATAAACTTTCAGATTTAATTCTCATTATTCCTTAACTTAAAATTTTTATTTCTCAGATTACCCAGTACATAAAAAAATTAAACATATAATGTAATCTAATCACAAACATAATATTTTAACTTTAATTTACTATAGGATTGGAGAAATGCATATATAAAAGTACCTACCACATAATGGTTAGCTTAATTTTTGTACAAAATAACTTACGGTAAGTCTCATGGGAGACGGTCTATTCTATAGATCACAGAATCCATGAAGCCCAGCCCAAAATATAACATAGTATATTTGGGGTTATAATAAATTATTTGGGGTTATAATAACTTATATTTGAGGTTATAGAGTAGTATATTCGAGGTTATAATACCTTACATTTAGGATTATAACATAATATAATTGATATTATAATAAAAAAAATCAGTTAAGAGAAATGGGCTGGCCCAATTTTGTGGTCTATCCTATAGACCGTCTCTTGTGAGATTTTGTGAATAACTTATACTTAGAATTTTTGTTGGAGATTTAGAGCATGTAGGACATATATCCAAGGATTAGAAACATGTTTAAGGCATTGTCTAAGCAAGAACATAACAACGGAACAAAACGAGAACAAAACGAGGCAAAACTGGCCGCTCGACCAGGTTGCTCGTTCGAGCAACATAGTGCTCGTTCGAGCACACCTATGCTCGTTCGAGCATGTCCTTCTGAGATGGTCAGAATGCTTCTGTTTGTTGTTTTGGCATTTGCTCGTTCGAGCACCTATAGTGCTCGTTCGAGCACTTAGAGAATTTCGCGTCAGAAAGTCTCTGGAAACTGTTTTGCATCATGCTCGTTCGAGCACCTTATGTGCTCGTTCGAGCACCTCTGAAACAGTGTGTTATTTCGTGAAGCTAAGCTATGCTTCATGAAGACTTGTGTTGTTATGGACGAGTGTTTTACTTCACTAAAACACTCTATTTGGCCTGGTAACCACCAAGCATGGATTGGATGAAGACATGTGACTCTTCACACTCTATAAATAGGTGTGGGCACATGCATACCAAATCACTTGATAGAAATTCTGATATTCTATTGTTCTTTCTCTCATTTCTCTTGATTCATAGTGAAGAGTAATTAACTTCATTATTGTTTTTCTGATTTCTTTTCTTTGAAAACACATTGTTGTTTAGTTCGATCGGTTTGCACTAATCGGTTGATGAGATTGATTGTATCTCTTTGTGGATTTCCATTATCATAACCCTTGTGCCTTTGTGGGGGAAATATCACAAAAGGAAAGCATCATTGACGCCTTCAATCTTATATCAAAGATTTCCGTAGTGACGTTCATCGTTACAAACTAATCTTCTCTACATTGTTCATCCTTGATCGTGTTGAAGTCTAGAAGAAGTTCTTGCCATACACACAAAGGAGTTTATACATAATTATTGTTGTATCTTTGTAGTGTAGTTTATAATCTACAGATTTCCTTTTGTAATATACTTATAACAATTTTAAACCTATTATTTACAAATAATTCAATTCTTTGTCCAAATTATTACTCCACCACATATTTTAGTTCAATCAAATTAATTCTTTTTCACGAATAATTTAAATGTTAGTTCATGTGAGCGAATAATACCGCACCTATATAATCTTCTTCTATTTGGTCTAATTTTATTTTATATTATTACTAGTATAAAACCCGTGCATCGCACGGAGTTCTGTAAAATAAATTTTTTTATTTGAAATGTAACTTTTAAATTATTGTGGATTTGCACAATGTCATTATTAAATTACAACAATTAAAATAAAATGCAATTATATATATATATATATATATATATATATATATATATATATATATATATATATAAATATATATATATATATATATATATATATATATATATATATATATATATATATATATATATATATATATATATATATATATATATATATATATATATATATATATATATATATATATATATATATATATATATATATATATATATATATATATATATATATATAAAATTTATTTTAACATAATTATTTAATAAATGATTAAGTATCCGATAAAAAAGTTGCTTACATAAAAAATCTCAAAATAATAACTTATAGGTTTTGAAATACCTCTTTAAATACAACATTTTCTGTCTTATGACATAAATCACCATCTTTATCACATATTAAAATTTTCAATCCTTTCCTGCTAGTCACTCTAGAAACTGCAACGTAAAATTGTCCATGACTAAAAACAGGCTAATCCATCGTTGGGTCCTCCGAGCTTTCCGTCACCTACCTTGAGAATCCTATCTGCAAATTCTCGCAATTCTTCAACATTGACTAATCCCGGTCGTAATCTCATGTTCTTCGTAAGCCGTAACACCTTGCAATCATTCCAAATCCTTGAAAGTTGAGTGACGCGAATACGATATCTTGTCTTGTACCCTTTGGGATTACTGGCAAAACTTGTCTAAAATCACCACCAAATACAACAATCTTTCATATTTTATTCAGCATATATTATATTTGTGGAAGGTAGTTTTGATTGAATAAATTCTAAATTCATAATTTTATAGTAATTAATTTTGGTCAACTAAATCAGTAATTTTACAGTAATTCATAATTTTACAGTAATAAACTTTGGTCCACAAAATCGGTTTTTATTGTTCAAAATTTATAATTTTGGCCCACTAATTTAGTAATTAATTTATCAGTAATTTTTCAGAATAATTGCTTAATTTATGTTTGGAATGTAAATATACTAAGTTAATTCATCAGTAATTTTAGCCTTAAAATCATTCATATTGCTGTTTTGCACCAAAATTATAACATAGTAATTTTAGCATATATTATATTGAATTATTTCAGGAATTAAAATCATTCATATTTTAATCAGCATATATTAAAGTAAAGAAATCTTACATCATTAATTTTAGCATATATTAAAATATTATCACAATTTATAATACGGCATAATATTACATAGTATTCTTAAGTAAAGTAAAGAAATCTGCAAAAAAATTTCCTAAAAAAAGTAAAGAAGTAAATAAATTGTGATATTATTTTTCTATTACTTAAATGGAAATTATTATATATGGTATTTATTATATATTATTAACGTCAGTAATTTATTAGAATTGGTGCTTAATCTACGTTTGGAATTTAAATCTACTAAATTTTTTCATCAGTTATTTTTAAATAAGGAATGTTTTCTAAATAAATTAGGCATTTTAGCCTAAATGGCTGAGAGCTTGCCACTTGGATTTCTTTGCACCAAAATTATAACATAGTATGATTGTAGCAATAGATGCTTATATTTCAGCAAGAAGATATACTTATAACCAAATTCTAGATCATGTGAATGTTGGTTATTTACATAATATGTCGTTTGAACAAATTTATTATGTTGATTCTACGTATTGGATTGGAGCACAAAATAAAGGCCCTATTTTAGTCTATTTTGGGAAGGATGAAACTATACGCTCAACTATCAACAAGATAGGTATCATCAATTTCAGTGCCCCTAAACTTGGTGCATTAATAGTGTATATTGAGGTAAAATATTTAATAGTTTATAGTATTCTTATAATATAAATTGTGCCTAATTTATATTTTGCATTTATTTTTTCTAACATGATGTACATTTATACTTTAAACTCAAATTCTTTTGATATTAAGCCCTATAATGTCATATCTAAAAAAAAAAACCCTATAATGTCATAAGATCATGTATCAAAATATTAATAAATTAGGATTGTGTTTGAAAATAATTAGTAATTTATTTTCAATCGTAGAAATCAGATATAAAATTAGAAATAAAGATTTTAATAATAATAATAATAATAATAATAATAATAATAATAATAATAATAATAATAATAATAATAATAATAATAATAATAATAATAATAATAATAATAATAATAAGTCATTGTTATATTGTGAAAGACTTTGCTAGAATAACTTGTAAGTATATATATTACTCATTAAATGATCAAGTATCTGTTTTAATTTTTCCTAAATAAGATAGTTCGTATATAGTAGATCAGCGTACAATTTTATATTCATAAGTAAAATTTGATATTCCTTCCATTTTACATTGTTTGTTACACTTTGATCAAAATTGTAAGAACTTTTTTTATCAAATATAACAAATAATATGAAACAAAAAAGAGTAAATCGTAGAATTTTTTTGATCGGTCAATCTAAAAGAAAAAAATTATTTAATTTGCAGCATCGGTTTTATGGAGAGTCAATACCACTGGGGTCAATTTATGATGCAATGAATGATATAAATATAAGGAGTTGTTTAACAACTGAACAATCCTTGGCAGATTTTTTTGATATCATACAACATATCAAACAAAATCTTTCAGCATTTGAATCTCCGGTGATAGTAATAGGCGGATCATATTCTGGAAGTAAGCTTCATTTAATTCATATGATTGACTAATAATTTTGATTAATATACACTATAATGATATATTTTCTCTTTGGTCACTTAATATGTAGCTCATATAAATTTATATAGAAAATTGCACCGCGGTAACTTTAAGTTTTGGCTTGACGAATATTTTTTTAGTTCATGTGGTGACCCTGAGAATTCATTAACATTTCTATGTGGTAGATAAAATATTAACTTTTTTGTTAATTGAAATATTATTTTAAACATATTTTCAAAAAGTGCCCCTTAAGCTTAAAAGTGATTAGAGCATTTGTTTTTATGCAAAAAGCCGTTATGAAGGATAATAATAGCGTAAATGTAACAAAATACTCTACCAAGTGGAAAGTTAAAAGCTTAGGGTTACCATACGGATTTAAAAAAGCATTTGTTTTCTACTTGAAAAAGCCAAAAATTCGGGATCACCACGTACATTAATTTTTTTATTTTTATTGTTGGATCGCATACATTACAGTGTTAGCTGTTTGGTTTCGATTGCGAAATCCTTCAGTAGCAGTTGGAGCATTAGCATCATCTGCTCCACTACTTCAATTCGGGGATGTTTCTCTAAAAAACCAATATTGTTCGATAATTAGTCGAGTTTTTAAGGTAAATTGTTAAATTATTCTTTTTGTAATGTTAATTTACTATTTACTCCCTCCAATTCACTACTAATGTCTGATTTGCTTTATGCACTCTATCCAATGCACTTATTCAATTCTTAATAACTATATTTGTGTAGAATTAAAAATAATGGAATGTTGATATAAATAATTCTTGCATTGAGACGAAACAAACAAGATACCACTTGACTATGTTTTAACTTATGTATTAATAATAAAATAGAAATTAGGATAAATGGACATTAATAATCCCAACTTTGCGTGATCCGCTCAAAACAATCCCAACTTTTGATTATTTTCTAACATACCTAACTTTGTCACTTATTTGCTCAAAACATACCCTTGTCTATGTTTACCGGTTATAGCAGGTAAAATTTTGCCCGTTGAAATTCTTTTTTTATTATTTCTTTTCCCCTTTATAAACTTCATCTTCAACCTTTATCTCTTCAAAACAATCCACCATTAATGACCTTTTTGTTCCTCAAATCAATCTCTCATCTTTTCTTTCTTTTTTTTTAATTTTATCTTCTCTATTAAATCAATCCACCATTAATTTTATCTTCCTCAAATCAATCCTCAAATCAGAAAAAAAGGATTCCAATTTACCAATTTTATTCAAATAACAGATTAAACAAAACGAAATGACATATAATTTCAAGAAACGTACCATGGATGACGATGAGGAGCGACTCTTCTTCATTTTCTCTTCGATTTCAATGGAACAATTTACCAAATCTTGAAAATGGAGTTTTTACAGAGAAAGCCCTTTGAGTAAAGTTAGGTCAGTTGAGTTATTGAGGAGGGAGGTGGGAACTAATGGGTTATAAGAGAATTTTACCTGCTATAACCGGTAAACATAGACAAGGGTATGTTCTGAGCAAATAAGTGGCAAAGTTAGGTATGTTAGAAAATAATCGAAAGTTGGGATTGTTTTGAGCGGATCACGCAAAGTTGGGATTATTAATGTCCATTTATCCTAGAAATTAAGAGTAAGAGATGAGTAGTATCCAAAAAGCAAAATGAAAAATTAAGAGTAAAAGACAAAACAAACAAGATCACATTGAGACGAAACAAACAAAATCCCTCTATTTTTAAGCTATGAGTCTATAATTTTAAAACATACAGAATTCAGGTTCAATTTTGAGTCCCAAAAAGAGAGCTTGGGTCTGGGTTTAGGGACTTCAGTCTTAAATCCAACCCAATCCTCTCTTTGGACAATCAAACACTCAGATCCATTAGAGCCATTTCAAACCTCTCAGCTCCATTCTAGACCCAATTTATTATACATCCAAAATAAGTTTTAAATTTATTCTAAACCTTTAACATGTAAAAAAATTAAGTATAAATAATCAAATTAAGATTCATTTAAAACTCTAAACCCAGCATTGGACCTGCCAGATCAAGGTCCAGATCCAAAAATTTCAGACCCTAAGAATCAAATATCAAATATAAGTCCACCAAAAATTAATATATTTGTGTCGGGATTTGGTTCAACTTGATCCAGACCCGACCCATGATAAGGAAGGAGAAATAGTGGGGTGGCTTCGAAAGGATGAAAGATGAGAGGGGTATATTGGGTGTTCATTTTTATTTGAATTTGAATTTTTCCTTTTTCTATTAGTGAATTCTTATTTTTTGTATTTTTTTTATGTTTTAAATTTTAAATAAAAATACAAGAAGCAATTAACATGACACTATATAAAATAACCAATTATAAAAGGTCACTAAATAAAAAAATTAAAAGAAAAATCGGTACAAAGATTAGATTTAACATTAATAAGTATAAAAGATAAGATTTTTAGTGAAAATTTCAAAAGCAAAATTTTCTTAAAGATATGATAACAATTTTTATTTAGTACTTAATTTAGTTTCAAACAAATATTTAGGAAGAAGATGAGAAATGCTACAACATTATTCGACAATCATGGACGATAATTGATGAGGTAGCTTCTCAACCACAAGGCTTGACAACTCTAAGCCATATATTTAATACCTGCAAGTAAGTCATATGAAAGAAAATTATCTACAACTTAATGATAATTATCCGTAATTAAATTCAAAGCTACTTAATTTTCACATCATTGTCATCAGCAATAGAACTAAAGTCATATTTGGCTGATTTATATGCCTACTTTGCACAATATGATAGCCCAAGAGACAATTGGATTAATAGGTATTGTAATAAAGTAACTAATTCAACCAAAAGTGATATTCTTCAACGAATAGCAAGTGCATTGAATAGTATAAACTTACGTACTTGCAATGACTTGAACAAATCATCCCCTTTTGGTCTTGATCAACTATTTGGACTTGATTATGCTTCAAGAGTAGCAATGCATTGGCAGGTATAAAATTTTATTTGTTTACACAAATTGTCAAAACAACCTGATAAATTCTTTTGTCAAAAACTATAAAAATAAAATTAAATCTACCTATTAAAAAATTCTTTGTTAAAAACTACCTTTAAATATGGTTTTTGACAAAGAAATTAACAGTCAAAGCCGCAGTTAATGATCTAAGAATTATAATTGTTATTTGACTCTCTTTAAAAAAACAAAATTTTTCAATAGGTAGTGCTAGCTTTTTGACACAAAAATTTACTTAGGTAGTTTTTTTTTTTAATCTATACATTAAATAAATAGTTTTTGATAATTTTTCCAAATGTATTCCGACTAATATAACTATTTCTTTTGTTCAAATGTAGCAATGCAATGAGTTAGTTCCGATTTCTAAAGAATGTGGGAATAACACTTTACTTCTTCCCAATCAAAATAATGTGTCCGAATTCTTGAGATTGTGTTCAGATGTATTTTTAGTTCGTCCAGACCCTCTTTGGATGCCAGTCCATTACTACTCCTACTTCGGAGGGGAGGTAAATATATAAATTGTTACAAAAGTTTGGATAAGACTGTCGCAAGTTAAGAGGAAGTGCAGGCCGGCCCAATTCAAGCGTGTGTTACAACATTTCAATTTTCTAGGGCATTTACCAATTTTGACCTTTAAGATTAAAATTGAAAAATGTCTAGAAAATGAAAAAAATGCCCAGATTGTTACACGCGCGAATTAGGTCGGCCAAATTGACGGTCTTATTGTGAGGTCGTCTCGTCCAAGACTAGCTGATAAATTATTTGTTTAATTATATAATTATTTTATGTTTTTTCTAAACTTTAACTGATAACGGCAGGACGTTATATCGGCCCTACAAAACCTTGGCAGTAATATCATATTTTCGAATGGTCTTAAAGACCCTTATAGTGGAGTTGGGTAAGAAATTTAAATTATTACTTTTATTGGGTTAAACTATCCATTAAAGTCATTTTTAAAAGAAACTATCTATTTAATTTAAAATAAAAATAATTATAAAGAATCTAATAACAAATTTTCGATTAATAGGATTTTAGAAGACCTCTCGAAGACCATAATTGCATTAACGACAATTGAAGGTAAAAATGTGATCAAGACTATTAATTATTTCCATTAATTTCTTATTTTATATCTAATTTATAATTTAAATATATATCATATATTTGTAGGATTTCATTGTATGGATTTGAGACCTATTGATAATGATGATTTCAAGTTGCTTAATAAGCTACTTGAAGAAGAATTATTCATTTTTAAAAAGTGGATTCATCAATCAAGAGCCTCTTTTAATAAGCATATTTTTCCAAACCATTTCACACAATTAATTTGTAGTTTCTTAATTTTACAATTACTTTTTATTAGGTAAGTGAGCCCTTGATTATTACTTTTATATGACGGAAGTCAAAATATGCACTAACTTATTTTTATTGTAAACGTAATATTTATTTTTTTTTTGAGATAAGTAAACGTAATATATAAGTTATTTGTTTTTTATCATCATTGTTCTTATTATGCTACATTTTTTTGTTGAACACTTGCTCTGTAACTTGGTAATATTTAGGGGGTATTTGGTTCATGGTTAGTTGTTTAGTTTTGTGGTTGGTTTTTGCGTTTTGCCTTTTGGTTCGTTGGTTGGTCAAACAACTAAAAAAAAAGTGCTTGCTAAATGGCTTTTAAAGCAGCTGAAAAGTTGCTTTAAGCCAAAATGACAAAGCTGCTTCAAGTAGCTTTTTGGTTGACTTTTGACTTGTTGGCTCAATTTTTCTCTAATAAACGGCTAACAACATAAACTTAAATTTACCAAACATCTCCGCAAATAACTAGCTTTTTTCAGCTAACTTAAAAGCTAACAAAAATAGCCTAACATTTCAAGCTGATCAAACAAACCAACTAAAAAAGCCAACATTTAATAGCCAACATCCAATATAACAACCAACAACCAATTGTCAAAACAACCTGACATATACATCAAACTTATAAGTTGGGCTGCTTTCCCAAGTATTGTTAGATTATTTTAATGATGTACAAATTGTGTTGCTTGGAAAGTCATGATTTTAATTATTATCTGAATATTCCATGATGTTTCGGTATGTTGAAAATATAATGAATACTAGTGTAACAACCCGTGCATTGCACGGCTTTTTTTAGTACCAACATCTATAAATATGATATTGAAAAAAAAAAGTCAGAAATATTATGCAGTAAACACTCAATTTTTAAGTCACCTAGTATGCTTGCGGCTACTTGTTTTTCTATGCTTGGCTAACGTGTGTGTAAGATGCAGGAGTTCGGGTATTTGCAGGTTCTTATCGTTGAAGACTCTTCTTGAGCCGAAAGACTCTTTTGACCGCCCTCTCCTTATGGGTATGAGACGCCGTCGAGCCTCCTTCCCCAGACCCTGAACATAGATCTATCTATGTGCGGGAATACTAGGTACGATGATGATGATGATGAAACACTCAATTTTTAAAGACAACAAATGACATGATAAAATGACATAAAATGACAGTTAGAAATATTTTTTAAAATATAATGAGTGTATAAATTAATATACTTAACTCTATAAATATGACAGTTTTATGTATAAATTAATACTATAATTATGGAAATTGTCAATAATTTTCTTAATGGTAGAAATATTGGTCAAGATAAAATGACATGTTATTTTTAAAGACAACAAATGAGTGTCATTTGGAAAGACTCTTAAATTGTGTACTTGGAATTTTCCTAAGCCTTTTATATAATGTATGATGATATAATATGATATGATTGGATAGGAAAAATATAATGAATACTAAACTCTACATCAAGCCGTCGAGGTAAAATAATAATTCATCTTAATATTAATAGTCATTCACACATCATTGAGTTGTGAATTTTCCTGTATCATGAATATATATGGGAAACATAAGGGCATCCCTTAAATAAGATTTTAATGTAAGGACAAAGATAGAAGTGATCACTTAGTTAAGGATCATAATTAGTCACTTTAAGATTGTAAATAATGTTATAAATGATACTCCCTCCGTTCCTTTTTGTTTTTCCACATTACTAAAACGGGTAGTTTACAAGTTTTTCCACTTTAGATTACTTTCCATTTTTGGAAAGTTTTCAACCCACTTTTACCCCTTAAAACCCCACTTTCCTTACTTTACACTACTATTTAATTATTTCTCTTTCATACTTCCAATACAATCATTACATTACACTATTATTTAATTATTTTTTTCTCATACTTCTAATACAATCATTATTTCCCACTACTATATAATTAAAGTAATACCCACTACCACCAAAGATTCCATTTTTCTTAATCTTGATGAAAAACCCAAATTGAAACATAAAAAAGGAACAGAGGGAGTAACTTTAAAACTATAAGTACATATTAAACCAGTCTAATAAAAATAATTTCTCTGTATTCTCATTTGAAAATTTGTGATTTTCATAAAAATCAAAAAAAAAAAAAAACAAATTGCCCAAAATATATGCATGTGTAGCAAGTCAGAGATATTGCCTTGGAAGATAAGATTCAGGGAAATTTTTTAACTTCAACAAAATTTGCTTTTTCAAAATTTAAAAAATCTACACATTAGGAATGAGGTTTGTCTCACTATACAACATAAACATATTAAACATAACATACAAATAATGAGATATATTTAGTGATATTTATTTTAAATGTCATTAATTTAATTTCTAATGGTATATATATTGTGAATTTAACGACATTTACTAGACCCTTTAGCAGTATAATAAAAAATTGTCTTAAAGTTTTTCGTGACAAAGAATCTAGTAATATTTCTCATAAATATCACTTTTGACTATAATAAAGTGTCAAATATGATATGATTGTGATTATCTATAATTAATTATGAACAATAAATAAAAACCAATAAGTATTACATTAAAATATTTATTGGAGACATTTTTTTAATGACACTAAATCCTATACTATATAGCAAAAAGTTAATTTTGTTGTATTGTCTCATTGAAATTACTATCAATAGCAATATTTCTCCTTATAAAATGTCACTATCTAAATATAGCGTTATCTATAAAAGATATTATTAAAATATAATCAAAAAATATTGAATCAAATGTGATATGATTGTGATTAACTATAATTATGACCAATAAATATTTAGCCAAAATTAAAAACAATATAGCATATAATAAAAGGTATGTATATTAAGAGATAATATTTGATTTGTTAAATTTATTGTTACCCAAATATTGGTTACAGTTATAGTAGTATACTAGATAGATACCCGTGCACGGAGATTGAAAAAAAAATTTTAAATTAATTTTATACTTGAATAATATTTATTTTTAAGATTATATGTATTTTAAAGACTATAAAGAAGGTTATTAATTTGTTAGTATTTTTAAGAAACATATATGTGTGTGTCACTTTATTCCTTTCTCTTTATCCTTGTTCACAAAATATGTCACTTTATTCTTGTCTCTCTATCTCAGTTCCTGAACTATGTCACTTCATTCCTGTCGCTTGGTTGTTCTACAGACAATATATCACTCTTCGACCTCTTTTAGCTAAAACATAGTCAAGTGAGATCTTATATTTATTTTTTTCGTAACTATATTTTTATGAATAATTTTACTTTAAAGTTTTTAATGAATAAACATAATTTTTTTTAATAATGCAATAGTATTATTTTTGAATAATTGAATGATTTTTTAATTTTTATAAAGAGTCAAAAATATTATAAATTTGATCTCATTTTAAAGATCTTGAAACAAAATTACCGTTCATATAATTATTTTTATAAAAATTATTTGTAAGTAAAATTACGCATTTATTAAATAAAACTAATTTTAAAGTAAATAGAAATATAAAATAAATAAGTAGCAACGACATAAATTTGCATCTCAGTATAATCTTGAAAAAATAATTTTGTTATATCATGATATTATTCTCTTTTATTTTAGAAATAATATTGAAAATAATATTGGAAAATAATTCTAGTTTACAAATTTAATCTTGTTTCATTTTGCTATATCAAGAAGTTATTCTCTTTTACCAATGTAAATATTTCAAAATAAAATTGATTACCTAATCTTCTCATGCACGTTAAAATAAGAGGGAAAATTTTCGCTGAGAATTTGACACGTGTCAGTCTCGTTTCTTCATTAGTAGTTTTTAGCTATTAGCTATAACATAGTAAGTGAGATCTTATATTTTTATTTCCGTAACTATATTTTTATGAATAAATTTATTTTAAAGTTTTTAATGAATAAACACAATTTTTTCTAATAATGCAGTATCATTTTTTATTAATTGAATGATTTTTGAAATTTTTATAAAGAGTCAAAAATATTATAAATTTTATCTCATTTTAATGATCTTGAAAAAATATTACCGTTCGTATAATTAATTTAAAAAAAATATTTTTAATAAAAATTACGCATTTATTAAATAAAACTAATTTTAAAGTAAATAGAAATATAAAGTAAATAAGTAGCAATGACATAAATCTGCATTTCAGTATAATTATGAAGTTATAATTATTCTACGGTTAGTTAATAATCTTGAAAAAATAATTTTGTTATATCAAGATATTATCCTCTATTATTTTTGAACTAATATTGAAAATAATATTGGAAAATATTACAAATTAGTCGTGTTTCATTTTGCTATATCAAGAAGTTATTCTCTTTTACCGATGTAAATGTTTTGGAAATAATATTGCTTACTAAATCTTCTCGTGCACGTTAAAATGAGCGGGAAAATTTTCGTTGAGAATCTAACATGTTTTAGTCCCGTTTCTTCATTAATAGCTTTTATAGAAGTCACGTGAGATCTTATATTTAGTTTTTTTTGATATATAATAATTTTTCAAGATTTTTAAAATGAGACCAAATTTGTTATATTTTTTACTCTTTTTAAAAACAATTCAAAAAAAATCATTCAAATTATTCAAAAATAAAATATTAAGCTGTATATCAAAAAAGCTATTAACGAAAATTTTCTGTAGTTAATCCTACTCCAGCTAATGAATGTTTCACCATATTAATTGGTGCCTGCAATGCAAATGTTTGTGGCGTTTTTTCTTGTAAGAGAAGGGGTTATAATTGTGTTGGAGACAATTTATGTTGTTGTCATTAGTTAGGAAATAAGTTTCTTTTGTATTATCAATAAAAATAACAAAAATAAAAATATTTATTCCCTTACAATTATTACTACTCTCCGTTCATTTTTGAAGCTTTCATTAATATCCTCCTCACCCTTCTTTATTTGCTAGCTCGATGATAATAGTGTGGTTATGCTGTAAATCGCTGAAAATGATGGGCATTAGATGTTCATATGCAAAATAAAGAATGAATTGAAAAAATGAGCGTATTTATAGATAAGTGGCTTCAGCACAAGTGAAATACCACTACTTTTAACGTTTTTTTTACTTACTCCATGAATCGGAAGTGAAACACTGCCCCTCTTTTCCAACCAAAAGATTAATACTTTGTGGGCCGATTTGGACGGAGGACATTGTAATCTTCTTTTTTTTTTTTTTGAGCACATGCTATGAGAATAGTGTGGAAGATAAATGAGAAATATCAAATGGAAAATGAAGGAGTAGTAAGATAGTATCAATAGTAAATGGTTCTCGTCGTTCCATTTAATTAGTTATGATTATTATTGTAAAAAGCCGCTTTATTCGTTCTATTTTATTGATTACGTTTGAAATATTTTATAAAAGAAAAAGAATTTAAATATAGTTTTCAGGGTGTAAAAAAATATTATATGAGATATTATTAAATTATCTTAATATATACTCCCTCTGAATCAGTTTAGATGTCCCATTTGGGATTTCATGAATTTTAAGGGTTGAGTGGGGTCCATTAAAAAGGTGTTAGTTGGATATTTTAATTGATTAAATTAATTGTAAAGGTGGTAGTTAGGTATCGGAAATTAGAAAAGTGGAGGTATTTAGGTAAAAAAAATGATAGAGAAAAAAGAAAATGAGACAATTGGTATGGTTTTCTCAAATAAGGAGATGAGACATCTAAACTGATTCGTCACTATAAGGTAAAAATTCAAATAGGTCATCATTGGATGAATAAATGGTAGATTTTTGATTCTTTACATGCCTTGTATACTTTTTCGGCTATTTATTTTGTTACAATTGTGATTTTAGTCTGTGTCACTTATTTAATATGATTTGTATTTTTGAATAATATTCTATCTTTTTTAACCCATTTATATATTTTTATCTACGCAATTTTATTTTATCTTTTCATTTATTATCTATATCTACTTTTTTCTTAAAAACTGTAGTAGGTGATATAAGGAGATTAATTGAAAGGTTATTTAATTTACGCCTATTTAATATTTTGATGAGTTTTTGGGTAAATATGGGTAAAAAGACTATCATATGCTTTAGGTTATTTTTAATATTGATTCTCCTAGTCCTAATCATCATATCATCATACAAGATAGTAATTCAAAAACATTTTTGCCATTTGACACATCCTTATTCAATTGTGCCAAATGTTATTTTACGAATATCTTAAAAATAAAGTTGTTCAATTAATAATAAAATAAAAATCTTTCATTTCATATTCTCATTTAATTCTCCTAATTGAACATAATAATATCTAAATTAATTATTATTAATTAATAAATAAAATAAATCAATAAAAAATTAAATCTTTCAATTATCTCTAGGTTGTTTAGAATATGTGTAATTGGATGAAATCTTTCATTTTATATTCTCAATTATTCTCCTAATTGAACATAATGATATCTAAATTAATTATTATTAGTTAATAATAAAAATAAATCAAATAAATTTAGACCATTTAATTATCTCTAGTTTGTTTAAGAAAGGAGATTGGATGGAATATTGGTTGGAGAAAAATTCTCACATAAAAATATTTCTTTTCATATTCTCAATTAATTCTCCTAATGGAACACAATAATATCTAAATTAATTATTATTAATTAATAATAAAAACAAATCATTAAAAAACTAGACCTTTTAATTATCTTTAGGTTGATTAGAAAAGGAGATTAGATGCAATATTTGATACCACTATAAATATACACTCATTACTTGATAATATTTGATATCACTTAAAAATTTTGGTCAAATTACAAAGCATTATTTATTCAGGAGATCTTGGGTATGACCGTCTTAGAATAAGACGTGGCCCAATATGGAGCCCATAAGCTTTTTCCATTTCTCTGGGCATTTTTCAATTTTACTCTTAAAGGTATCAATTTTGACCTTAAAGATATCAATTTCAATGTAAAGTGGTACTTAAATATATCAATTAAAGTAAAAAATTTCAATTTGAACCTATAAGTGATCAACTTTAACGTTAAAGTGACCAATTTCTACCTAATATAATTGACAGTGATAACTGATAAGTATGAAATTGTATGTTGTTGATAAGTGCAATTATTTGCACTAATCGTTTATATCTTTATGCTCTTTTGCGGTGTTTTGAAGGAGATTCGGGGTCATTTCGTTCGGTTTTACTCTATTTCGGTGTTTCATGGTCAAAGTATGGGAAGATGGGTGAATTATGCGCTTTTGAGTCATTTTTGTGTGTTTTTGGTGCTAACCATGTTTACCGGGCTCAAATAACGTATCAAGCTATCAATTTTATCAAGGCATGAGGAGTAAAAGAGAAAAAGAGTAGAAAGTGTTGTTATTTTGAGGTGAAATTTGATACATGTCTACTCTTTTGGCTATAACTTTTGATAGGAATATCGTATTTATGCAAGGTTTGCGGCATTGGAAACTAGACTTCAAGGGCTTTCCAACGGTATATTATATGTCCGATTCCGATAACCGAGCAAGAAATGGCGACCGTTTGAAGTCAGCAGAATCTGTCTGCCAACAAACGCCGACTCGGCTGTGGGGCAAATAAAGTGGTCGCCGACTCGGCGAAAGTGGGCTGACAAAATCCTCATTTTTCCAGAAGCTTAGGACGACTCGGCTGTGGTAGGCACTTTTGGACAGCCGACTCGGCGAAACATTAATTCACCTTTTTGGCGTGTTTTTCCTCCGGGCTTTCTTTGGGCCTAGGTTAATTAACCTCATTAGTATAAATAGAACCCTTAATCCTGATTAGGGTTCTCTTCTTCCTCCCTTCAACTTTACTTAGTTTTTGCTTAATCTTCCATTAATCTAGTCTTTAATTACCTTTAAGCTTTATTTTAGAATCAAGAACTCTAATCTAGCCTTTGAGATTTAATCTCATTTCAAGTTTGTAAGTTTATTTTCTTCTTTTGCTTTTGAATTATTGTATTAGTTTAAGTTTTATTAGTTGAACCTTAATCTCTAGTTTGAATCATCCTTTAATAATAATTTCATTTTCTCTATTATTGTTTATTATTCATTGTCATCATTATTAAGTAATTAATCATTGCTTGTCTTAGTTTAATCCTTAATTCATTGTCATTTATGTTTAGAATTGAATTTGAATTGATCTTTATTGCATTTACCATGTCTAGTGAGTAGATCCTTTTTCTAGGGTTAGGGTTTGAACCTATTAGTTAAGTATGAATTGATTCTTGGATGTGTCTATGAAACTATGGATTAAAGTGATTAAATTGTGCTAATTAACCCTAAATTAAATATGCTTTGTCGAACCATTCAATAGAACTAGCGTGTGAGATTGGGATCGCCTTTGCTTTAGGGTAAATTTTAGTTAAATTCTTATTAATTCGTTCAACAAAGTTAGCGCGTGAGAATTGAATTAATAGGGTCTAAATCTAATAGTTAATCAACAGAGCGAGAGTTTGAGATTAACAAGATCGAGTTTAATCACACAATTAATCCTACACTTCATAGACACTAATGAGAATCGGTTCATGCAAGACTTTAGGGGATGCCCGACACCCTAGATCTCATCATCATATAGTTAAACCACATCTTTATTACTGCATTCTTAGTTGTTAGTTCAAAACCAATCACTATTTTTATTCCCTTAGCAATCTAATCAACCTAAATCGTAAAGTCCATTGTCCCAAACTTCCTTGTGTTCGACCCGCGACTACACGTACACCGTGCGCTTGCGGTTAAATAAAATTTGCACATCAAGTTTTTGGCGCCGTTGCCGGGGAAGCGCCGGACAATCGATTTGTTGGTTTTTGTTGACTATTTTGCTTTTCTTGTTTGCCCCCTCCCCAGATATTACACTTGCTTTGGTTTCTTTGTTGAATGACCAGGAGGTCCCGATCTCTTGAACATTTTGATCCTGAAATCGAAGCTACAGCTCGCCGACTTAACGCCCTTAGAAGGCGAGCTAGAGAAGAGGAGGTAAGACAGGTAAGACAGGTAACAATGGCGGCCCAAAACAATGATAATAATGTTAACAATAATTTTGGCCGCATGGGTGCGCCTTTGCTCACCCTAAGTTCCATTCCTTGTATTGTTAAGCCAAATTTCGGCGTTGATAACTTCGAACTGAGACCTCATCTCATCCAGATGATTGAACGGAATCAGTTTGGAGGGCACCCTTCAGAGAGTCCCCATGATCATATTTCTGATTTTGTGGAGAGGTGTGATACTATCACCCAAAAGGATTTGAATGAAGATGCTGTACGGCTAAGGCTTTTTCCTTTCAGTTTGAGGGATAAGGCCAAGGCCTGGCTTAAATCTGAACCTGCAGGGATATACCGGACCTGGGAGGAGTTGGCTAATGCATTTTTGGCCAAGTTCTATCCTCCTAGGAAGACATCGCAGATAAGGACGCAGCTGCAGACCTTTAAGCAGTTGCCTTTCGAATCATTTCACGAGGCCTGGGAGAGGTTTAAACACCTTTTATTGAGTTGCCCTCATCACCAAATCCCAGATTGGTTGCTTGCCCAATCCTTTTATGTAGGATTGCATGATGAGCACAAGTCCTCAGTGAATGCAGCTTGTAATGGTGACATGGACTCTAAATCACCACAAGAGGTCTTGAGACTGTTTGAGACCATGGCCAAGAATAGCTTTTCTTGGAGTAGTGAAAGAGATCGCACAACACAAAAGGATTCCACAGATAGTGAGGCTATCAAAGCCCTCACGAGACAGATGGCCGCTCTATCTGAGCAAATGGCCAAGGTAAGTATGGTAAGTGGTAATTCTAGCTCTTCAATTAATAATGTTTCTATGTGTGATACTTGTGGCGTTTCCGGTCATTGTTCTAGTGCATGCCCCCACGTTTACGAGGAGGCAAACGCTGTGTATGGTAGACCGGCAAACGACCCTTTCTCTAACACTTACAATGCAGGTACTAAGAATCATCCATACTTTTCTTACAAGAGTACCAACGTGTTGAACCCCCCTTCACACCAAGCACCACATAATCCACCGGGGTTCAACCAGAGGCCAAAACCTCTTCACCATCCACCTCCACATCACCATCATCCACCACCATCCAATGTAGAATCACAGATTGCAGAGCTTCGCAGCATGATGCAAGCGCATATTCAGTCGAGCAGTGCGCATATGAAGATGCTCGAGACACAAATGACACAGTTGTCTCAACAGCAGAATATGCGTGCTCCTAATCAGTTTCCTAGCCAGCCTGAACATAAAGGCAAGGAGCCTAGCCAAATAAATGCTGTGATCGAGGTGGAAGGTAATGATGTGGCCGACACTCCCCTACAGGAAGTGTCTTCTGTTAAGCCACTTGGTGATACTAGTTCTAATGTTGCTTGTTATGAGTCTGTTGAATTGAAACATAGTCATGAAAATGAGAAGAAGTCCAAAGTAACTGATCTTAAAATTGAATACGTCCCTTTCCCTCAGAAGTTGGCTCGAGCCAAACTCGAGAAGAAGTATGGGAAGTTTTTCAAGTTGCTTAAAGACAACTCTTTAGAGTCGTCTTTTCTTGACATCCTAGCTAAGGCACCCACAGTTCCCAAGATGTTCGAGGAACTTTTGTCTGGTAAGCATGGGGGAACTATCAAAGTTCCCAAGTTAGGAGACCCTGGTAATTTCAGTATTCCTGTTACTATTGGAGGTGTTTTGATAAACAAAGCTTTATGTGACTTGGGTGCGGGTGTGAGTCTGATGCCATATTCATTGTATAAGAAGCTAGGATGTGTTGGTAAACTGGCCCCCTATGAGACCAAACTGCAACTTGCCGACCGTAGTCTCATCAACCCTAAGGGGATCTTGATAGATGTGTTAGTGGGAATTGGACAGTCCGAAATCCCTTGTGATTTCTTAATTGTAGATATACCTGAGGACCCTAAGACCCCAATCATTCTAGGGAGACCATGTTTGGCGACTTGTGGGACTGTAGTGGATGTTGCTAGAGGTAGAATTGTGATGGAAATAGGGGATGATAGACATGAATTCAATATTGATAATTCCCTTGATTTTTCTGTGTCTGTTGAATCTGTGTGTCACGTAGACACTCCCACTAAATCTAGCTACGAGTTGGATTTTGATGCTTTAGAGGCCTTTCTTGAAGGCACTGGGGGGAGTGAAGTAGTAATGAGTTGGGATGGTATATGTGATGAAAATTTTGATCTAACCCACGAGTTGTTGCAAGATGATGAACTTGTGCAGGATAACGATTTGCGAGACGAAGAGCCATTGCATAAGGAGAAAGATGTGACAAGGGAGTGTTCCACACCTCCCAAGGTAGCCTCTAGTGTGCTTACAGTTGTTCATAATGCTAATGTTGTCCCCAACAACAACCATAGAAAGAAGCTTTGTAAGAGAAAGAAAAAGAAAAAGTTGGTTGGGGACAATAATTTTGAAAGTATCTGTTTTGTAGACAGTGATAATGCTTGGGCTAGGTATGTAGTAAATGTTGGTTTGGATACCCTTACCAAGGGAAATCTTTTCCTTTGTAACGACCTTGAGCCCAGTTGATTTTCATGTGTTGAAACACGTCAAGCTAATGACGTTAAACGAGCGCTTTGCGGGAGGCAACCCGTACTTTTAGCTAGAGCTTCTTTTTGTTTTAGTTCTTTTCCTTTTAGACTTCCCCTATCCATATATTTTTGTTTTTCATGGTTTGTTCCCTTGCTTCACAGTTAAGCATTGGGGACAATGCTTTCGATAAACATGGAGTGGAGTCTACATCTTTTAGCTGTAGTTTTTCTTTTTGTTTTATTAGATTAGTTTTTTGTTTTGTCTTTTTTTTTTACCTTGTCTTTTATTTTCTTTTTAAAAAAAAAATTGAAAAAAAATTTAAAAAAAAAAAGTAAAAAAAAAAGGAAAAAAAAAACGATAATGAGAGTGCTAGCCATAACCTGTGAAGGAGGTCTAGGCAAAAGGAGAGTGAGTGTGCTTCAGTCGACATCTATCTACATCCTTTGCCATGGCGTTCGCAGGTATACTTCTTTTCCTATCTTTATCTTCTATCTATTTCTAGCTCCACTAAATTGTCCCACCTTAACCCACCTAGCCATCCTCACTTAGATTCTCGCATATCATCTTATACTAACCACTGCATGTTATTTGAGCTACAAATTTTTAGCCTACATAAGCCCCCATCCTCTTTTGTCCAAATTAGTTCTTGGATTGCGAGATCCAAGAGCTCCATTATTTGAGCCATACTGTTTGGAGTTTGGGTGTCTTTGTTTGGTTTCATTTTGTTGTGGTTGTGTTGATGTTGTGTGGATGTTTGTTTTGGGTTGGGTATGAGGTCGACAAAGGGGTTTGGGATTTATATGAACCTAAGTGAGATCATTTTTTTTTTTTTGAGAGATATGGAGACTAAGATAGGAAGCCTCTTTCTTTTGGGGAGCCATAAGGAGAACCGGTGTTCATGTCTTAAGAGGTAATGATGCAACTGATGGTGCTATCCCAGTTCATCATTGGAGTATTCTAGTTAGCTATGCATTCTTTTCTGTGCTTTGATCCCTATTGCTACTCATTTTCTCTTTGTGCTTCATTTGTGTACAATCTTAGCTTCATGTTTATATTGTATCATTATTTTTGTTTTGCTAAGTTTGTACATGCTATTCATTAGAAAAAGGGAAACATGTTTCAAAAGAGATAAGCCCGCTAGGTTGAAAACCCGCAAGGGCGACCTAGGCAAAAGAACGGCATGAGTGGGTGAGCAATGTGAGATTTGGAAAAAAATGAAAGAGTGGCTAGGACGAAAACCCGAAATGAGTTCCTAGGCAAAATGAGGGAATAAAGAGAGAAATTTCATTGAAACATCTTATCTCATTTGTGCTTGAATTTGGAGACCGTATGTTAACCTTGCTTTTATTCTTTTCAACCTTGATTTGCTCGAGGACTAGCAAAGGTTAAACATGGAGTGGTTTGATAAGTGCAATTATTTGCACTAATCGTTTATATCTTTATGCTCTTTTGCGGTGTTTTGAAGGAGATTCGGGGTCATTTCGTTCGGTTTTACTCTATTTCGGTGTTTCATGGTCAAAGTATGGGAAGATGGGTGAATTATGCGCTTTTGAGTCATTTTTGTGTGTTTTTGGTGCTAACCATGTTTACCGGGCTCAAATAACGTATCAAGCTATCAATTTTATCAAGGCATGAGGAGTAAAAGAGAAAAAGAGTAGAAAGTGTTGTTATTTTGAGGTGAAATTTGATACATGTCTACTCTTTTGGCTATAACTTTTGATAGGAATATCGTATTAATGCAAGGTTTGCGGCATTGGAAACTAGACTTCAAGGGCTTTCCAACGGTATATTATATGTCCGATTCCGATAACCGAGCAAGAAATGGCGACCGTTTGAAGTCAGCAGAATCTGTCTGCCAACAAACGCCGACTCGGCTGTGGGGCAAATAAAGTGGTCGCCGACTCGGCGAAAGTGGGCTGACAAAATCCTCATTTTTCCAGAAGCTTAGGACGACTCGGCTGTGGTAGGCACTTTTGGACAGCCGACTCGGCGAAACATTAATTCACCTTTTTGGCGTGTTTTTCCTCCGGGCTTTCTTTGGGCCTAGGTTAATTAACCTCATTAGTATAAATAGAACCCTTAATCCTGATTAGGGTTCTCTTCTTCCTCCCTTCAACTTTACTTAGTTTTTGCTTAATCTTCCATTAATCTAGTCTTTAATTACCTTTAAGCTTTATTTTAGAATCAAGAACTCTAATCTAGCCTTTGAGATTTAATCTCATTTCAAGTTTGTAAGTTTATTTTCTTCTTTTGCTTTTGAATTATTGTATTAGTTTAAGTTTTATTAGTTGAACCTTAATCTCTAGTTTGAATCATCCTTTAATAATAATTTCATTTTCTCTATTATTGTTTATTATTCATTGTCATCATTATTAAGTAATTAATCATTGCTTGTCTTAGTTTAATCCTTAATTCATTGTCATTTATGTTTAGAATTGAATTTGAATTGATCTTTATTGCATTTACCATGTCTAGTGAGTAGATCCTTTTTCTAGGGTTAGGGTTTGAACCTATTAGTTAAGTATGAATTGATTCTTGGATGTGTCTATGAAACTATGGATTAAAGTGATTAAATTGTGCTAATTAACCCTAAATTAAATATGCTTTGTCGAACCATTCAATAGAACTAGCGTGTGAGATTGGGATCGCCTTTGCTTTAGGGTAAATTTTAGTTAAATTCTTATTAATTCGTTCAACAAAGTTAGCGCGTGAGAATTGAATTAATAGGGTCTAAATCTAATAGTTAATCAACAGAGCGAGAGTTTGAGATTAACAAGATCGAGTTTAATCACACAATTAATCCTACACTTCATAGACACTAATGAGAATCGGTTCATGCAAGACTTTAGGGGATGCCCGACACCCTAGATCTCATCATCATATAGTTAAACCACATCTTTATTACTGCATTCTTAGTTGTTAGTTCAAAACCAATCACTATTTTTATTCCCTTAGCAATCTAATCAACCTAAATCGTAAAGTCCATTGTCCCAAACTTCCTTGTGTTCGACCCGCGACTACACGTACACCGTGCGCTTGCGGTTAAATAAAATTTGCACATCAGTTGTTATGTAGTTCATTTATTTTGTTGATAATTGATATAGTTAACATCATAAAAAAAATAAGATAAGTTCATAATTGATGTATGTTTAGTAATAATTGACACTAATAAGTAATAAATTGTATGTTGTTATCTAGTTCATTTATTTTTTTATAATTGATATAGTTAACATCATAACAAAAACAAGATAAGACCATATAATTGATGCATATTTGGTAATAATTGACAGTGATAAGTAATAAATTGTTTGTTATTGAAATTTTTACTTTAATTGATATGTTTAAGTACTTTACGTTGAAATTGATATCTTTAAGGTCAAAATTGATACCTTTAAGGTCCAAATTGAAAAATGTTCAGAAAATGAAAAAAACAAAAAGAATTGAAATCTGGAGCATGTGTGATGCACACGCCTGAAAATGGGTCGGCCCAATTATGGTCTTAGAATAAGACGGTCTTACGCAAGTTTTTGTGTTATTTATTTGTTGATGCAAAAATGAGTTTACCATTTTAAAAACTTTCGAAATTAAGTCTAAAGTCAAATATACATGGAAATCAATGGAAGATATGGGTAAGGGACATGGTAAAGGAACTGCGTTACACATGATCTTTATGGATGATGAGGTAAATTATTTTGTTATCTAACAAGAGGAATTATGTAATTTATCAACCATTTTAAAAGGTTTACTCTCACTAATAACTGCTATAATTTTGTATTAATCAATGTCTCTTATATTTTTTTCGTATCGCAGAGTACTACAATTCAAGCCTCCATTGATTATTACAATTACGAAACCTATGAATCTAGAAGAGAGGAGGGAAAATCATAATCCTTGAGCAACTTTAAAATCTACAAATACAAGAGTGATTATAAGGTTTCGGAACATGAATATAAAATTTATTTCGCAAAGTGTACTTCCTTAAAAGTATGCCACAATTAGTAGCACCACCTTATGAGATAAAATTTAAGCATTTTAATAAAATTTTAGCAGATGAGTGTGACCCCAGTTTTCTTATAGGTAATTTTTCTCTTTATTTTCATTATTTTAAACTAAATTTAGTTGTACATATAATTTGGAATAGTAGACATTATTTACAATAGTATTATTATTATAGACATTAAAAAAATTTAAATGCAATCCGTGCATAGCACGGGTATAATACTAGTATATTATAATTTATTATGTCTAGAATCATAACTACAGTTTTAATTGCAATTTTTATGTCAATTGTTATGCTTAGTTGACTAGGGTAGAGACACTATCCCAATTTTGACATTAATTAAATTTATGATTAAATTCATACTTGATGAACCTCAAATTAAATATATTTATCAATATTTTCATTTAAAGGGAAGTTTGAAAAATTAAGAGTAGTTTAAGATTGACATACTTCAATCAATAGAATGAAAGTTTAAAAAGTAAACTAATAAGACCTTAGACTCTAAAATAATTCTACCTCATATTCAACCCTTTAGTCCTATTTAGTTTTTACAATTGTCAAGGTAACATTTTAACCCTTAATATCTCTAATTGTTCTCAAAAGTATAAAAAGTTGATATTAATAATCCATATATTGAAACAAATCAAACAAAATCTCATTTAATTATGTGTTTAGTCATATATTAAAAATAAAGTACAAATTAAGTGTGATAAGTAATATAAGAGACAAAATATAAATGGGTTTAATATGTTTAATATGAGGTAATATAGAGAAAACTTGAGTTCAAATTTTGATTTATCTGATGGAATAGCAAGGGTAGAAGTAACTGCCCGTTTTGTATGAGACAGTCTTACAGTGCGATAATCTTAAAATTAGAAGTCATAAGCTAAAAGTTTTTATTATTAGACTATTTATTCTAAATATAATGCATATATTACGACGAGACCCTATCATGCAAGAAAATAGGGGTGAAAGTTTGGTCTACGGTTTGGACTTTCATCGACATAATCGAATCATATTTTATTCGGTCTTCATATTTTCAGACCAACACCGAACCAAATTAGTTTCTAGACCGAACCAAATCGAACCAAACCAAACCGCCTAGACCGAATTTCTTAGGCTGCATTTTTCTTTTTGGGCCGAATAACAATTTAAACTACAATTGCAATATTTAAGACAATAGCAAATCATACAAGATTAATAATAATAGATATAATGTCTTACAAAAACATTCTAAATAACAAATCTTGCAAAATATTAAAAAAAGTCTTGTAAAATAATAAACAAGTGTGGGAGTGGGACGGCGGTAATACATGTATTATCAAGGGTTAGTTTTTTCAATTTTTTAGGTTTAGAATGTATTGGACATGGGCTAACTGTTAGTGCACTATATGTAATTTCTTAAATATTTCGGTTTGCGGTCTAGAAATTCGGTTTGCGGTTTTTGAAAATTCCAAACCTAATACAAACCTTAAAAATTCGGTTTTAATTTGAAATTTTAAAACTTAATCCAAACCAAATTTAAAAAAAACACTAAACCATATTTGTTATTCAGTTTGGTCTTATTCGATTTGCGGTTTTAATCCGAATAAATTTCACCCCTACAAGAAAATGCAAAAAAGAGTAGGGAGTGGTCAGTGGTGATAGCAAACAAAAAGCAGGACAAAAGGCCCGTGGTGGGGGAAAATGGTTGAGAAGAACGTTATAATAAGACCGTTGCAACATAAGAATACACCCACTAAAAAAACAGTTTATTAATAAAATATTCCACTTTTATAATTGCAACTCTAATTTAAAATCTCCAAATTAAACCTTATAAACAATAACTTGCATTTGTTCTACACTCAATTCATTCAACTTTCTCTAAATGGAAAATCCAGCAGAACCAAAAACACCCCTTCAAGAATTACACCAACCATTACCAACACTTGATGATAAAACGTCTCCTATTAAGAAACATGATGATAATATTGATGATTTGAAAAATAATAGTGTTGATCATACTCAAGATTGCTGCAAGTGCAAAACTTTAGGCACTCCTGATCGTCTTAAGCTTCCTAAACCATTCAAGTATCCCGAAAGGTAATTTTTTCATATTTTCTGCGTTTCATTATATTCGATACATTTGATTTAATCTTATATGTTTAATTATTTATATATTGAATTGTTCATAACTAAAAAATATAAGACATTTTGCTATATTTTTTCTTACTAGTATGCATTTAGATAGAAGAGGGAGTGCACATACTTATCTTATACTTTTACGAGTACGACACCAAAGATTCAGCATACGAACCTTAAAGAGATTTATTACTAAAAGTCTGAAACCAATTGGTAGTGCAACTGTATGAGTTATTGTTCAAGTTTATAAAGGGCTAAAAATTTTAGCCCACTAGAAGGCTATAAACAACATTAAGGGTGCCCATTGAGAGGGTTACAAACTTCATTGAGAGTGAACAACCAATTCAAACACCTTAACATACCACGTTACAATTTAGAAAATTATTATGATCAACCCAAATAAAAAGGCAGCACGTCTTTTGTGAGAGTGTCTTACGGTGAAACGACCTCAAAGCAAGCTAAAAGTTGTTTCTATTAATGGGCTATTTAAATAAGGCATGAGCATTAATAATAGACATTTTTAACATATCAAAAATATGAAATTAATTGTTTATGAACAATAGGTATACAAGTCCAACAGACCATATAATATCTCCGATATCAAAGGGTATATTAGCTAGATCCCGAAGAGGTTCTGCTCTTTTGCCACCAACCAAAATCCATTCTAAGGTAATCTCTTCTCAATTTTCAATTCTATCTATCTCTGATCATTTATTTCTGTTCTAAATCCTTATCATAACTTTATGCGGCAGATTCATGAACTCCGATCCCATATACCTATGGCGAAGTCAGAACTTAAGGTGACAGAAACGAAAATTGAAGGTCAAGTCTAAAGGAATAATACTCTTTTTCTTTATTAAAGTACACACAGAAACTAATTGTACTTTTACTGGCTACTATTTGTATTTGAATTAATCAATAATAGAAATCTTCTGTTTCAATTTCAATAAATTTGTGTTCAAAA
>JAAKBH010001290.1:0-29263 GCA_019776075.1 Amaranthus palmeri
GCCTTATTCCTCGACAGATGGAACCGCTCTGACCCGAGGGTATGGCTCGACCCTAGTCGAGCAGCTTCCACTTAAAGGCTGATTGTCTTGATTCTGATCTTTGGCCTCGAACTCTTATGGCTCGCCATGGTTCTTCTTGGCTCGAACACAACTCGGACGCACCCATTCAAGGCAGCTGATGCTTCCTTCTTCCCATGGCTTGGTTGAGCACCCATCAGGACCCCTTATGGTGCACTCTTGAGCAATGATCAAGTCCTCCCCTGCCTTTGCTCATTGCACACTCACTTGCACCACACACTTGTTCTTCGATGCACCCTCATCACGACACACCGAAGACCCTCCACGTGGTGGAGATTTGGGTCTTGCTCTAACAGAGCGAAATAACATATTAGGGCCTTTTTCTATTATAATTCATCACATATATGAACTCTTCTACAACCATTAACTTTGTTTTTTGATATGGCCATGGGCGACGGCCCCTCTTGTCCACCCCTAAGACCGGCCCTGGTTCAAAGGTTTGGAGCATGCTATTGATGGTTTGTTCTCATTGGAGCATAATAGTGCTTGTTGGAGTACAGTGTGCTGACAGCTTTACTTAGCATGCTATTCCAAAATAAGTTTTGCAAAGTTTTAATTCACAAAATAAGCGTATTCGTATTCAAGTCTAAGGTTAAGTTCGTTTGTGTTATTAAAAGCAAACAAGAGGAAAAAAAAATACTTTGTTTGCAGGAAACAAAAGGGAGACTATATCATAACGTTTGAAGCATTGTTGTTAAAATCACGACTACGATTTTACGATCATAAAACAAGCGAGTGATTTGTATCGCAAGTAGAATCTTAAAATTGTAAAATCTTACGATTCTAGTTGGCATTAAATTTTAAGAGGTAGAATCATAATACAATACTACCATTCTACGATTTAACAATCTAATTCATATCTAATTCTACTAATTTAGTATGAATTATTTTAATTTTTCTTATGTACCATCTTTACTAATCTCTTGAACATATACACATAAATTTCAAATTTTCCATCATAAAAACTTTTAAAAAAAATATTTCTTAATCGGTATAAAGATTTAAACTAATTTTTAATATTTAAGTTTATTTGTATAATCGTACGATTCTACCGATTCAATTCTACCTCTCTAGATCTTCAAAAATTCTACCTCTCTAAACAATTCCAAGTAAACGATTTCAAGTAGAATCGCAATTTTAACAACTTTGGTTTGAAGAAACAAAATAAATAACAAATAGAATAACAACGAACAAGCATTGTTTTAAATTTTTTTTGTCTTTTTAAACATCGTGACATTGTTCGATGTAACGCAAGCATTGTTTTTAATTTTTTAAAGCGTCTTCATGTTCGAGCCTAAAATCAAGCTTATCCATTGATACGCAAGCAAGGACCGGTCAGTATCCCCTACTAAAAAATAAAATTATTTCATTCATAATTCAGAATTCAAGCTTCCATGAGCTACACACAACAAATGTTTCGATAATAAATTGAAAATGCGTTTGAGGAACTGTTAATCTGCTCCTAAGAGATTATTTTTCTTCACCAAAATTACAATAAAATTGCCTGATGCCAAAAATGCCAGAATCTGTACTAGAACAAGAAACAATAACCCTCATAATCTTCGAAAAGTTCAACCCAGTAAGACCGAAGCATCAAGATTGCCTTCATTTGCACTACTTGCTCTCGACATCATAAAGATCGGTTCTGTATATATTAGTCAAAGAAACACAAAAGAATTGATAATGCAAAGTATGCTCAAAACGATGAAACATGTTTGACATAGAACTGCATAAATGCAGACCATGAATACTTGAATTTAAGATTAGTATGGAAGAATATCGTGTAAAAGCAAAAAATCAATCGTCTGAGACAAAACGAAGAGCACAAAAGATGAAAGAAGCCAAGTCGGTTGTTTCAGCTCATACTGCGACAGAGTTAACACAGGGCAGTGATCGAAAAGAGACCATAACATCAGGCACATAATAGATTTATAAAAAAAAAAAAAAAAAAAAGCAGAATAAACATCCGTGTAGCCTGCTAAATCAAATCTACACCAGCAGATGACAAATTACGGGGTAATATTGAATTGCCTTGATAGAGATTGAAAATTGAAACGAAATGAAAGCAACATAACAAGAATGTGATTAACATAATCCTATTCCATCAGAATTCGACTTCTAAATTGTTGTATTGTAAACTTTAAACCCCAATAGGCCAAGGTTATTACTGTAAAGTGCTAACCATAAGTTAGATGAAGAAGGCGATTGCAGCACAGAATTACCGATTCCTTCATTCATAAAGCTCGGGGCTTTCGAAAAAAGAAACCGATAATCACAATCTGTGATATACGAACAATACAGGAGAATCATTATGCTGGCAGCCGGCTGACTAAGATTTACGTGGAAAGATATGACTAATGACTCTTTAACGAAACAAAGGTATTTATATCATTTCAAGTGCTTAAACATGCAAGCCAAGAACTTCATCCATCCCTCATAAACTAACCGTTAAAACGGCTATTCAAAGTCACGGCAAGCTATCCCTAATACCATATACATATGAACCATGTAAATCAACTACTAGAATACTCATCTGAAAATGTGGTACAGGCCCAAATGTCTTTCTAAAGTAGAAAATTTTGCACACTTTGGCCTAAAATGAACTGTGCATTATTGTCAACAGTAAGTTTATTCATTAAAAGAGTAAAGCAATGAATAGCAGACTTCCCTCAACTATCTAAGACTCCTTCCAGAAAACAGGCTACAATCATATACAGAAAACTAATCAACGATACATGTGAAGTACTAATTCCCTTCCTCTGCTCGACACTTGCAGCCTATCTCTGTAAATTTTTGGCTCATATAACTCATGAACAAGACAATATAAACGTCAAGTAAGAATTCTAGCTACCTAGACACACCAATCCACTTGCTAAAGAAGCTACAAGACATCTACGTATAATACGAAAGTCTTAAGAATTCTAGTTTCCCTACCACAACTTCATATGCGACCAAACTCTTATCGGGATATCCCAGTTGCTGGCATCAGGTATTACATCGTAGATTGTGGGAAAATGATATCATACTTTGAAATTGAAGAATCTAACATCACATATGAAATCACAATAATACTCCAAATCCAACCTAAGTGTCTGTTTATTGAGCTAATATTCTTGAAGAATAAACTATAACACGCACATGGTTAATCAACTCTTCCAAAACTAATGTGATACATATATCTTTCACCATTCATTACAACACTGTTGTTCCAAATATGAAAATTTCGAGAGACATTGACAATAGGAAAGGATGCAACTAGCATATAAATGGGCTCCAAGTGTTCGGGTTATTGAATCAGCATGAAGGCACAAGTCCTAGAGAATGGCTATTTAGAGCAATTGTAGAAAATAGCTGAAACATCTATGTGTTACAGCTTACAACCTATTGTTGCTGAAACTTTGCAAATAGCTTACTTTCCAAGTGAAAGGTGTTTGTAAAATTACCGATATAATTATTGGTGGAAAAGATAATCATGAAATGCCATTAGAAATAAATGGCATATATTCTAATCAGCTAAAAATATAGATGGTTATAGTTGTTTTGCAAATAGTATAAATAGTATCCATAATTTGCATTGTAACATAATTTTCAAAAAGAGAGAAAATTCCAATAAAGAAAATAACTCAGAGAAAAGAGAGGTTGTTTTTTTTTTTTTTTTTGTAGTTTGGTATAAATAGTCATTTTGTTTATATTATTATTTCTCCCTCAAATTTGATTCAATAGAAAATTTGCATTATTTTCTCAACAATTGATACCAGAGCTTAGTTAACAAATAGTCCACATTACGATTAAAGAAAAAAGATCCTAAAAGAAAAAGTCAAATTTGAGTAGGAGAAATGGATGCAGACAATGGAGAAGTTTAACTTGAAAAATTCGATGCTAAAGATTTGGATTTTGGAAAATGAAGATTGGAGATATTTATACCAGAAAAAACTCTATCAACCTCTGGAAGAGACAAAGCCAGAGGGCATGCAAGAAGCAGAATGAAAGCTGTTAAATAGACAAGCTCTCAGAGTTATTTTATTGAATCAAAAAGCTTATATCTAAAAGTTTTCATTCTGCTTCTTGCATGCCCTCTGGCTTCGTCTCTTCCAGAGATTGATAGAGTTTTTTCTAGTATAAATAATCTTCAATCTGCATTTTCCAAAATTTAAAGTCTTTACCATCGAATTTTTCAAGTTCAACTTCTCCTCTGTCTGCAGCCATTTCTCCCACTCAAATTTGACTTTTTCTTTTAGGATCGTTTTTTTAATCGTAATGTGAACTAATTGTCAACCAAGCTCTGATACTAATTGTTGAGGAAATAATGCAAATTTTCTATTGAATCAAATTTGAGTGAGAAATAATAATATAAACAAAATGACTATTTATACCAAAGTACAATAACAAAAACACAACCCCTCTTTTCTCAGAGTTATTTTTCTTCTCTAAATTTTCTCTCTTTTTGAAAATTACGTTACAATGCAAATTATAAATACTATTTATACTATTTGCAAAACAACTATAACCATCTATATTTTTAGCTTATTAGAATATATGCCATTCATTTCTAATGACATTCCATGATTATCTTTTCCACCAATAATTATATTGGTAATTTTAGTTTCTACCAACAATCTCCCACTTGAAGACTGATTTTAATCTGTCTTCACACCAAGGAGTAGAACCTCAACTAGTTTTCTGTCATTTTAAGACCAATTAAAGTTGAAGCATCAATTGTCAAGGGAATTTGACATGAAGGACTTAAGTCGACTTAAGTCCAGCAAAGTAGATTTTAGGAATGCAAATCAGAAGAGATAAGGAGTAGCACTTTGCAGTTATCACAATCAGAGTATATCAAACATGTTCTCCACAGATTTAATATGGGTGATGCTAAGCATGTTAAGACACCGTTGGCAAGTCATTTTCGTCTATCAAAGGATCAGTCCCCTCAAACAGATAAAGATAAAGAATATATGGCCAAGGTTCCTTATGCCTCGGTTATTGGAAGTTTGATGTATTCAATGGTTTGCACAAGACCAGATATTGGACATGCAGTGGGAGTTGTAAGCAAATATATGTCCAATCTAGGAAAAGTCCATTGGGAAGCTGTTAAATGGATTTTGAGGTATCTATAAGGTACCATTAATAAGTGTTTGTACTTTGGCAAAAGTAAATTGAAAATACAAGGTTACGTTGATGCAGACTTTGGCGGTAAAGTCGATAATAGAAAGAGCACAACAGGTTATGTATTTACAGTTGGAAATACAGCCGTAAGTTGGATGTCTCAACTACAGAAGATTGTTGCTCTGTCTACTACAAAAGCTGAGTACGTGGCAGTGACTGAAGCTAGTAAAGAGATGATATGGCTTCAAGGTTTGTTAAATGAGCTAGGCTTCAAACAAGAGAAAAATGTTTTGTATAGCGATAGTCAGAGTGCTATACATTTAGCAAAGAATTCGGTGTTTCACTCAAGAACAAAGCACATTGGTATTCGTTATCACTTTATCAGGTCTCTTTTAGAAGATGAAGTGTTAACTCTCAGAAAGATTCTTGGCAGTAAAAATCCAGCAGACATGTTAAGAAAGCAGTAACAATAGACAAATTGAAATTGTGCTCAACATCAATTGGTATTAAAATGACAGAAGACTAGTTGAGTTTCTACTCCTTGGTATGAAGACAGATTAAAATCAGTCTTCAAGTGGGAGATTGTTGGTAGAAACTAAAATTACCAATATAATTATTGGTGGAAAAGATAATTATAGAATGCCATTAGAAATGAATGACATATATTCTAATAAGCTAAAAATATAGATGGTTATAGTTGTTTTGCAAATAGTATAAATAGTATCTATAATTTGCATTATAACATAATTTTCAAAGAGAGTGAAAATTCCAATAAAGAAAATAACTCAGAGAAAAGAGAGGTTGTTTTTTTGTAGTTTGGTATAAATAGTCATTTTGTTTATATTATTATTTCTCCCTCAAATTTAATTCAATAGAAAATTTGCATTATTTTCTCAACAGAAGGCCACAAGTCTAGATGTCATTGTACACTGATTTAAGAAAATTTTCAAGCTTCAGTCTCAAATGAACCGCCAAACTAAGAAAATTGTAGAAGTTTGAAATAACTCAAATTGGCAGATCGAGAAACAAATATCCCCAATGGGTACTTGAGGCAAACCGTCAAATGACCACATTGATACACATTTGATTACAAAAATATGAAGCATCCCACAAACGTATTTGATGCAAACCATCAAATGACCACATTGATACTCAAATCAAAATTACCACTGTTCCGATAGCAAATTAGAAGAGAAAAGAAAGGAAAGCAAAGGGGAAAGGGAACGGGAACAGGAACGGGAAGGGGGAGGATGGGGAGGGGTAAGAAGGGATAGTGCACCTTAGAAAATGAGTGTTTTCACTCCAAACCTTTCCGCTTTTCGAGAGATGGTAATCTTAACAAAGTGTATACTATTTTTCCTCTAAACCCCTCCCCCTTTTTGTTATACAAACAAAGGATCCTCCATACTTCCAAATCCCTCCCCTTCCTTCCCCTCCATTTTACTCTATCCCTCTATTTTTTCTATCCAGACACATTGTACATGTATGAAGTATCCAACAAGGATACTTCAGATGAATAAATGGTTAACATAACATAACTCATGGGTCGAACGTAAGGCATCTAACGGTTGTTCTTTCAACACACTACCTAGAGAAAAATAAACCTCAACCAAAATCCACACTTCGAAAACTCAAACGCAGCAAAATCACTTTCACAACTTTGTAAAAACTATCATCATAGTGCACTCATACTTGGCTGCAAATGCATCCTGCTGTCAACTGTCAAACAATCCATAGTTCACAATAAACTCACTCAAAAGTCAAAACCATCCACATATCTAAATGTTTTGCTTCAAACTCGTAATAAACTAAAAAAAAAAAACACAAACAACATACTCTCCTATATTCTAAAACAGGCATAAGTCAAAATTTCCTCATATACCCAAATAATTTTCATGACTCTAACGGTCCGTTTGGTAGGGGTAATAAACTACGGTAATGAGAATGAAAATTAGTATAATTTTGGTTCAAAATTTTTTGGTTACCTTGATGGCCATGCTTGACAACCTTCAATCATCTCATTTTGTTCATAAAATTCAATCTAATGCATCACCGTTGGGAGAGTTGGTAATAGGTAGTAATGAAATTTTGTAAAACAACATTCATGATTAAAGTTTCATTACCATGGGAATGAGATGAAACTTTTGATGAAATTTTACACTATAAATCATTACTATTACCATTATTTAGTATCACTAACCAAATGGGCAGTAAATCCTTTAAAACTAAATTTTAATAGCATAATTATCAAATAAATAGTATATTAGAGCAATCATAATCAATTTCATCATAATATACAGGCATAAACAAAAAAATATCAATCAAGAAATGAACATTGAAAAGAGGACGGTGTACATGACCAATAAAAAGGATACACCAAATAAGTGCCATGGACAAAAGCTCCAGCAAGAACAGCAGTAAATAATCGATCTCTAAGAACAGGTTTATGCCTCAATGTTATCCTAACTGCCCAAAAAAATCAGAATTAAATATTTTTTTAAATTACCCACCAAACCAAATCAAAAATAAACAAAAACCCATAAAAGGCATTAAGGGAAAAAGAGAATTACTGAGAGGAAGAACAGGAGCGTAGATTAAAGGAAGCAATAGCAACAAATTTGGCCCTCTTTTCTTTTGTTGTTGTTGATTGATTGGCTCCCTACACGTTAACAACAAAAAAATGATAAACTTAATGGAAAAAGATATAGAATTTAATGAAGATCAGAAACTATACTGTTTAAAAGGATCGTAAGGGGAAGCCATGGATGATCTTAGGAAGGTCCAAAACGACGGCGAATTATAGATCGTTTGGAAGTTGCGCGATGTAGGATTACGAGGAGAGTTTTCTTGTTTGTTTTGCTACTCTATTCTTTCTGTGGGCGGTTTTTGTGTATTTCTTTTGTTTTATTTGTGGGGAAGAAACGGAACATAGGAGAATTTAAGGTGTTCATTCGAGTTATTGGATCGGTTTCTAATGGATTGACGTATGTTATTTGGTTTAATGTATTTTGGATTGGTTATTTTTCGGTTGTATGTTGTGACGGGTAGTACTCGGGTGGGGTTGGTTAGTCACGGTATGGTTGATGATCGGTTATTCAAGCGATCGGGCTAGCATCGATTCGGTGTTGGTTGAAGTTCGAGTCGAGTGTCAATCGGTCACAAGTAGTCATCAATTAATAGTTGGTTCAGTTTTGCCGGATATAGATTAGGTTCGGGTTTTTTTTAAAACAAAATTCAGCTATGTATTATTAATATCAATCAACTCAATATCAGATTAAGTTGTTAGTCATTTTTTAATTGTGGACAAGATACCCTTTACTCAAAGCAAAATAATTAAAATGCAAATAATTAGTGATCATTATTACTTTGTTACTTTTACTTCTTTGACCGAAAATTAAAATTATAATAATATAGTTGCATCAATTTTCATCTAATCGATTAAAAGTAGTTAAATAACATAGTCCAATGATTATTAACTATAAGTATATGAAACCATATATTTATAAAATTTAATTTATTAATATCTAACACTTCAATAGATTAAGTAATAAGATGATAGAATATGAGTCTATCATTATGTTAAAATTGGTTCAGGTTTATAGCAGTTCGAGCTAAAATTCGTTCGGGTTAAGTCGGTTAGCCGGATCGAGTTTGGTTTTAAGTATGATTCGGGTCGGTCATCATTAGGTTCGGGTAATCTCGGTTAACAGTTTGGTGTCAGTTTTAAAAAGCGGGTTTGGTTTTTAATTTTTGGTTGTCAACTTGTTCGGATACCACTTCAGTTGAAGTATTGTTGGTTTGATAATTATAAAAAAGAAACACATTTTCGCGTCGGCCTACTTTTGATTTAGATTTGGTTTTTCGGGTCGGGTCAATTTTGAACTGCTTTATTGAGTATATATTATAATACAAAGTAACGAAGAAAAGTAAGTTTAAAATTGATTTACATTTTTATTCATGGACATAGAGGTGTCTATATTAAAATAGATTTTAGTGTTCATGTACTCCAATTCATCACCGTTTAAGGATTTTATCCTTAAATTACTGTTAATATGTCTCTTTATTTACTTAACTTGTCATTAATATTTCTTCTTTTTTTCATGTTATCATGTTATCTAAACGCATTTAGAATATATTATGAATGTATATAATTAAAATATAAGTTACAATCGAAAATTTGTATAAACCCCTTTGTTGATGACAAAATGAAATTACAATAACAATAACATTGCTAAGTATAATGAAGATAAGTTTGTAACGACAACCGTTTCCCGGAAACTTGATACAAGTTGTAGGCGTGTGCTCACTTTCCTTTTGTGATATTTCCCCCACAAAGGTACTTGGGTTGATAAGTGGAAATTCACAACGAGATACAAACAACTACAATACACCCTTAGTACTTAGGGTATATTACTTAACAACAATGTGTTTAGGAATTATAAGCAATGGAATGCAAAACAAGAGTTAATTACTCTCTTGAATAGTACAAGACAAATGAGAAAGACTTAGAGAAATTTAGAGAATTTGGCGTGTTCATCTCAATGGCCAAGGTCCTCTATTTATACTCAAAGAGTATAGAAGAGGAGCCTATGCCCAATCACCATAATGATTATGATTGATTATAATCATAATCATGCCAATCAATGTCATTAACAATGGCATTATACTCCTCCATAAAATCAGAGATTAAAGCATTAAGGAAGAATCCAAGGCATTTACTTCATAGAAAGCGGGATGAAAAAGACCAATTGTCACTTTCCAGCCTTCACCGCCGAGTCGACGGTGAGTCCATCCCAAGTATCGCCGACTTGGCTGTGCCTTCTGACAAAGACTATTTTGCTCCAGTAGCTAAAGCCGACTCGGCTTTAGCTCAAAAAGGGGGATTGCCGAGTTGGCTTTTTAGGCCTGTCTTGGTTCCCCTTTTTCTTGTTTAGTCTTATCTTTTAATGTCTTTCGGACCTAGTATATCAATACGTATTTGTCCCACTACTTTAGTAGTACTTAGTGATTATAAACAGGATTATTAATTTATCAAACCAAAACTCTTTTAAAAGATCATTTGGTTTCAACATAAATACGGCTAAAAACCTTTAGTTCAAAGCAAATCAAAACACGGCTATAACTTTACAAGTTAATAGCGAAATCAAAATACGGCTATTACTTTACAAGTAAATAGCGAAAGTCAAAATACGGCAAATGGAACATATAAATTCGTTTGCGAAACAAACAAAACTTTATACACCAAACTTATTTATTCAAAACTCATATTAAAACAATAATATAACAACACTTTAAAACATGAGAATATATGGACCGTCAGGAAGTAGGCTTGATCTAAATCCTGAGAATACGGGTGATCGTCATCACCGAAATACAGTTCTTGCAAGAACGAAACGGGATCGGGGGCTCGAGTTCGATGCGAATAACCATTACCTATTATCAAGCTATAGGATTTCATAATAATCCGGATATAAATATCCGTTGTCAATTCCCAAAAATGAACATGTTTCAATGTCGAACATTTCAATATAAAACTAATCAATAAATCACTTGATTTTCTTTAAAATCAATAATCATAACTCATTTTCATAGTACAATATTTAAAAGCTCATATTTATAAAGCTATGAACATACAAAACATAATTTTGATCAAGGATTAAAAGCAAGGTCAAACCAAGTCAAATTCCAAAGTTTCGAACACCAAAAATCATATGATTTTGCTTAAATATAAATAGCAGTATACCAAATATTATAAAACATAACATGAAATTTGAAATACTTAAATTAAATTTAAAAGATAATAGTGTTTGTAGGATTACCTTTCTACGTCATGAATAGCAATCAATAATTACAATACCAATCAATTCATCATCAACCTTCAACATGTAAAAGGTTGAGTTGCCATCAATGGTGTTTAACCAAATTTACACCAATCATAAATCTCAAATACCCAATAAATAACCTTAAACACTAAATTAATAGAATACCCAATTTGTTTCACAACATCTAAACCCACATTGAGAATCCCGTATTAGTACCATATCAGGACATCTAGTAGTATTTTGGTCATAACTTCCTCATACGAACTCGTATAGAGGCGATTCAAGTGTCTACACGATCGCAACTCAGAGCTCTACAATCCTTATGAAGACACCAAAACCCAGAAATAATCATAAAAGCCACGAAAATGGTAAGACAGAAGCTGATTTTTGATTTTTCGTAACAGCCTGATACTATTTCACTATTTGGAACATAACTCTCCCATACGAACTCATTTTGGGGTGATTCAAGTGCCCATACGACCGCGACTCCGAGCTCCACAAATCTTATGAAGAAACTAGAACCTAAAAGTGACTGTAACTGTCACGAAATCAGACAGGAACAAACGAACATAATCCTGTTCTATTAAATGAACATTACTCTCAATATTGAACATGAATTAAAATCCCAAATTGTAACCACTAATCAAATACTACTATATGAATTAGAACTCAAAGAGAACTAAAATGAATCCACTAATTACCCAATTCATAAACTAATACTCTAATTATCAATTTTAATTAAAGTATATGAAGTCTCAATATATAAAGGAAAGTATACTTTGAATGAATAAAATAAGGAAGATGGTGATTATATTATTTTGATAATGAAATGAAATGACACTCTCTTTTTGATAATGGAATGATATGGGAGTTCTTTTACTGATGTTGGTGAAGATTATTAGTGTCCTTGAACACTCATCTATGTGACACAAGCATTGCACGCATGTCATCAAATGACATTTATAAAAATTTCATTTATTTTCGATTAATACTCGATCTTCATCGTATAACTTACTTTTTGTCCCAAAATAATTAATCCAAATGTATTAAAATATTTTACTAAGTCCCAATAAAATATCACGCTTAAGAAATACTAATCTCAGATACACTTAATTAATTATAATTAATTAAGCGGCTAATTTTTGGGCTATTTCAGACACGGTCTTAGACGGGCTGATGAAGAATTGGTGTAAATTTTTGAAAAATTGAAAAGGATAAGCAAAAAAAATCTATAAATAAAACGTTTTTGAAACTTTATCCCAAAATAAGCATTTTTTCTCCTAAGCTTAGGTTCAGACCGGTTCGCTGTTACTAACAGCGAACAAACTGAAAAACAGCCATAAACTTGTTCGCTGTTACTAACAGTGAACAAAATAAATTGGTCAAATAAAAGTCAATCTCAAATTATGTAGGATAAATTAAAAAAAAATAATAGAGTTGTTCGCTGTTTATAACAGCGAACAAACACGTTCAATTTCTCAACTCAATCTTCTCCATCTCCAAATATCTCCATTGTTAAACCTCAAGATCAAATCTCCATTGTTAAACCTCAAGATCAAATCTCCATTGATAAACCTTTTGCTCTAATTTCTGAATCGCCATTTTCCCCTCTAACCCCTTCTGATCCCCATTTTGTTTTTCAACAATCTCAAGAAATACCCACAAAAAACTCCATTGTTAAACCTACTAATTCTTGCTCTGATCAATTTATGCCATATTCTATAAGGAGAACAGTTTCTGAACCACCCAAATTTATTTCTGATTTAAGCCCCGAGGAATACTCCATTATTAAGGTAAATTCTGGTCAATTTATTATTTTCTTTGATTTCAATTTGATTTTAATTTTCTTGATTTTTTTGGACTGGTAATTTATTGAATTGTAGGAAAGGAGAATAATGAAGCAAGAAATGGATTCATCTCCTTCTTCAGTTAGAAATTTGATGATTCAATTGCCGCCATTACCACCACGGCCATCGCCAAAGCTTTTAAGGAGAGCAGTTTCGGACTCTGTATCATGGATTTTCAGTGATGGGAGATGATGGAATGTGTTTGTTCGCTGTTATAAACAGCGAACAGCTCCATTATTTTTTTTAATTTATCCTACATAATTTACCAATTTATTTTGTTCGCTGTTAGTAACAGCGAACAAGTTTATGGCTGTTTTTCAGTTTGTTCGCTGTTAGTAACAGCGAACCGGTCCGAACCTGAGCTTAGGAGAAAAAGTGCTTATTTTGGGATAAAGTTTCAAAAACGTTTTATTTATTGATTTTTTTTTATTTTTTTGCTTATCCTTTTCAATTTTTCTAAATTTTTACTACTTTCATGTTACATAAGCGGCCCATATTTGGAATTAAAAGTATATAATTTCATCAAACAACTAAATATATTACTCTATTAACGAAATTGATTGTTATTTGTGATGTAGTAATTGTAATGAGAAAGAAAATATTTAAAATTTATGAAGATAATAATATCTAACTGTGAGATATGACACGGTATGTAGTAATTCGCAATGTATATTTAAAAAAGAGACAGTTTAATAGAGAGATGATTATTATTAAACCAGCGCAATGTATTTTTAGAGCCTTAAAGTGATGACTGATTATTGTCTTAAAGTTATCACTTATATTTTTAAAATGATCTTTTTACTGTAACATTTAAAATTGATACTTATGTATAAAGTCTTGAAGTGACCAATTACATTTTTAGACTGATTATTTATAATTTTAAATTAATCAATCATAATCTTAAAATATTCAATAATAAGAAAATAAATTGATTATATTGCCTTGTCTTATGGTAGATGGTCCTACTCCTATACAAAGCTTATCGTAAGAAAAATCAAAATGACTTGTGACAATGGAACAACTTTGGGCCCAAATAATATAAGAATGAACCAATACAGTGTCTAAAATAAGCTCAATAACCTATATCCCAATCCAAAATAGGCCCCCAATATTTGTCACCTACACATGATTCGAATTTTTAAAAATGAGGTTTTTTATCAAAAAAAAAAAATATACAAGTTAAACCCTTGTAAATTTCAATTCTAAAAATAAGTGTGCCCAAATTTAGCATCGATTCGGTGTAGGTTGAAGTTCTGTCGAGTAGTCGATCAGTCTTGGACTGTCATCGGTTAATATATAATTAGTTCGGTTTTACATGATACAGATCGTGTCCGGGTACTGTTTTCTAGTAGAATTCGGTTACGAATTACTACTAATTACTATAGATGGAGCCAATATCAGATTAAGTTGTTAAGACATTTTTTAATTGATGGTAAAATTTCCTTTAATTAAAGGAAAATAGTTAAAATGCATATCTGTTTGCGATTATTAATTTGTTACTTTTACTTGTTTGACTGTAAATTAAAATTAAAGGTTTATCATTTTTCATCTAATTTGATTAAAAATAGTTAAACATTGACCATTGATTATTAACTCTACATATATGAAACCATGTATGTATAAAATTTAATTTATTAAAATTTCTATTACTTTGTAAGATTAACTAATAAGATAATTGAAGATGAGTCGATCATACCTCTATGTTAGAAATTGTTCAGGTTTACAACATTTTGTTCGGGTTAAGTCGGTTTAGCCGGATCGAGTTCGTTTTGAGCATGATTCAGGTCGGGTATCACTTGCATCGGTCACTATTAGGTTCGGGTAATCTCGGTTATAAAAATCGGTCGTATTTCGGGTTCAATTTTACGATTTTCGATCGTAAATCGATTCGGGGCAACTTCAGTTCGGATAATGTTGGTTCGATAAACCTATAAAAAATATATTTTTCGGTTGGTTAACCTTCGGTGTCGGATCTGGTTTTTCTAGTCGGGTCATATTTGTACAACTCTAATTATTTAACAGTATATATAAAAAATAAATTGTTGAAAAAATTACAATCAACTTAAGCATAGATGACTTTAGTTCAATGAAAGTTAGGAGAGCTCACTTTAAAGGACTCATAAATATTTATTCGGTAAATAATTTTGTGATTATTGGTTATTTTTTTGGAATCATGTAAAATCTTTATTTTTTTAAATAAAATTAATATTATGAGTTATGCCATACATCATTATACATAGGCCCATGTGATGATTTCTTCCTAGATTTGCCCCTATATAATTGTAAAGGGTCTTATCAGGTTGCACCATCATAATACGAGTCGCTTCCTCTCCCAGATCGTTACATGATCCCCTCTCAATATCATAAGAGGTGTAGTAGACCATCATAGTTTGATAAGGTGGGCGAGGGTGATGACAATTAGACTTTTATATTTTGTTTGACCTGAATAAACAAAATGCATTGAACATTTGTTTATTGTGCTGTATATTTTTTTAATTATATTTACTATACTTTATTTTGGTTGACTTATGAATGCTCGGAGGTTTTAGCGATATATCATTCCGCCTTAAACTATATAGGTCTATAATAACTTAGTTTAGCTTAGAATAATATATATTTTATTCCAAATTAATCAAACAAACAATAGAAATAAAATAAGGAAATTACTACTGAAAAATGCGACACGTTTTCATTAATAATGCGACCAACTATAACTAATTACATAGTTTATTCATAAATTAAAAACAATGCTACATTGCTATATGAACTTTTTCAAAATACATTATGTCTCTTCCCTCCTATGCGCCTTAATCGTCTGCTTGCCTCCTAAAGTTAAGTATCTTGTTTTTAAGCTCTTATTTCTCTTTATCGAGCATAGTAATAATGTTTTTCTTTCATTGGGTGTTCTTTAGATCAATTCACATAAACTTTGTACACCCAATCCGTTATCAAGGTATTATGGACAAGCAACATATTGACAGCTAGATCAATGTCGCTTCATCACTATCATATTTGACATCATAACCATAGTGACAATGCTCTTTAATTGAGTGGATCTTTGAAATCTATCAATAAAATAATTAATAAAATTAATTAATATTAGGAAAAAGTGTCAAAAGTACCTATTAAAAACTTTTTTTTTCAAAAAAGTACCTAATAAAAATTTTTTTTTCAAAAAATACCTAATAAAAATTTATTTTTTCTAAAGAATACTTGGGGTTAACTTTTCCGTTATCTTTTTTGCCCATTTTTAAAAAGTATTTACTAAAAATTTTCTTTTCAAAACAGTACCTAATAAAAACCTAATAAAAATTTTCTTTTCAAAAAAGTACCAAGAATACAACATAATTATCCAATAAACACAACATAATATATAACTCTAAAAACATCATCCATAAAAAAGTTCACACATCATCCAATACAAACACAATATAAGAACATCATCCAACACAAACCTAGAGCAAGTAACGGTTGGTGTTAAGTTGACCGTTTATTAAAAAAAATTTTATTAGGTACTTTTTGACACCTTATCATCATCATCATCATCATCATTATTATTATTATTATTATTATTATTATTATTATTATTATTATTATTATTATTATTATATTATTATTATTATTATTATTATTATCATTATTATTATTATTATTGTTGTTGTTGTTGTGTTTGTGTTGGATGATGTGTGAACTTTTTATGGATTATGTTCATAAAGTTATTTATAATGTTGTTTTTGTATTAGATGATTATGTTGTGTTCTTGGTAGTTTTTGGATAAGAAAATGTTTTATTAGGTACTTTTTAAAGATGGGCAAAAAAGATAACGGAAAACTTAATCCTAGCCGTTAGTTGGTATTCTTTTGAAAAGAAAAATTTTTGTTAGGTATTTTTTAGAAGAACTTTTTTTATTAGGTACTTTTTTGAAAAAAAAGTTTTTATTAGGTACTTTTTGACACTTTTTCCTTAATATTAATAGGGAATTTCTACAATGTAGCATTTAGTATTTAAAAATGGCAGTGGTAGGATTTCTACTTTGAAACCATTTTGTTGGTTTTGTGGTTCAATTTAGATGGAATTGAACAAGACAATTTGGTGTATAGAACACTTGTTCACCCTTATTGGCAACAAACAATGAAAACACTAGTTTAAAAAACTATAACAACTAGTTTTAAACCCAACTTAAAAAGTTAAAAAAAGTCAGCATTCCTTTGTTCATTGTTAATAAAAGCAAATAAAAAAGACTTGATCAAACAAGCACCACCCTTTATTCGTTGTTAGTAACAGCAAACAAATAAGGTCACCATTTAGATATTTTGACCAACATCGTTCTGTTTGCTATAAGTAACATTAAACATAACCCTAATCATAACATCAAACTGACATATGTTTATTACGAAGAATTAACTCTTTCTCAATCATACATTGGGAAGTTTTAAAAACTTACACGTATTTAAAATAAAGCTTGCTTTCGTAATATGATCTTATAAAAGACGGTTCTCAAGAGCCCAACCCACTTTCCTTTTTTACTAAATATAGTTATTTTTTAAAAAAATTTAAACATTAGGTTGACCCAATCTTGAGACATCTTTTGTAAAGACGGTCCCAAGTAAGAATTTATGATGACTTATAGACAATGGAACTAATTTGGGTCCAAATAAGTTAAATGGTCCAAGTAACTACCAACACTTTTGAATATGAGTGGCCCAAATGGTAAAAGAATGATCCCTTTCAGTGTCCGAAACAAACCCAATATCCCAATCCAACATGATTGTGTAGCTGCCTGAACATGTTAGGGCTCACCAATTTGTAATGTCCAATGTCCAACAAAATGTACTTGTTAATAATGGGCCTAACCTATCTTAATCAATGTTCTTTTTAACTCTTTGCTTCTTACATATTTAAGACCCTCTTTGGATATGATTGTGATTATGTTGAATCAACTTGCTAATCCTTGTGGGGTTGGCTTGAACACTTCTCAAGGTTACACAAATCCAACACAAACCCTTTGCTTGATTAGACTTGTAGAGGACAAATGTAATATACATTAAATGAAAATTTGAAATAAATAAGATTATTTATCAAAAAAAAACATACAATAAGATCATAATCAAACTTATTCCAAAACTAAGCGTGTAATCCGCAAACCTTAGATTCGGATTGTTCGCACTTAGTAAGTGTGAACAGATTGAAAAACTGAAACAGGTTGTTCGCTGTTACTAACAGCGAACAACCTGTTCTAAGTTTTTAGTTTGTTCGCACTTATAAAGTGTGAACAACTCTTGTCTTAAAATTAGCATGTTGACCATGTTTGACCTGTTCACAGTTACTAAGTGCGAATATCATACACTTGATTTTTTTACCAGCTTATTACTGTTCGCACTTACTAAGTGCGAACAGACCCGAACCTGTGCTCTGGGGCATCAGACGCCTATATTTGGAATAAGTTTGATTTGGATCTTATTGCATGCTTTTTTTTATTAAGAGTCTTATCTATTTCAAATTTTCTACATTAAATATTATTTACCCAAAGTTATATTTTGCCAAAAAAAAAAAGATAAAACTGTACATGAAATAAAAAGATAGTTGTAGAGGATAAATGTAGCAAGTATTTAAATATTATTTACCCATAGTTTTTTTTAACAAAAAAAAAAAATAAATGAGTACATGAAATATAAAGATACTTTAAACGTATAGATAAAAATTAATGAAAGAGTGTGAGTTGTGGTCAATATTAAAAATGGTGTAAATTTAGAGTGACTAAGTAAAATGAAAAATAAAGCAAATTTAGCGAGACCGAGAAAATATACAATGTGACGATGTTTTATGCTATTTTCACTGATCTACTTCAAGTCTAAACTTTTTGGGACAAATTGCAATTTAGAGTGACTAAGTAAAATGGTGGAAAAGTGAACAAATTCTAAAGGTGGCAATGAAACCATAAAATAAAGTTGAAGGCGATCATAAATATGTAAAGTAAAAATTATTTTTAAGATATTGCTACAAATTAAAATTTAACCTCTAACCTCATTTAATATTAAAATATTTCTAATTATTGAACCACCAAATTTTTGTTGCATTAAAAGTATACTACTAACGTATATTCATAAAAATCTACAGGAGACTAACTAAAACAATAGTTCACAAGGCTGGATTGTGGGGTTCGGGGCCCTTCCAGGCCCTTATGCCTTATGGCTTCGTCCATGCCCAAAGGATAATCTTGGATATAAGAAAAGAGTTTGAATGTGCAGATATTGAAGAAAAAAAAAAGAGAGAGAATCATATATTTTGATTTGGTCGAAAAAAATATCTAAAATTGCACTATAGTTCGAATAGTAAAATGATAAATTTTTGAAGAGCTTAGAAGATAAAAGAGGAAATAAAAATGCACTCTAAAGATGACATAAATAACAAGAGTTAAAAATATATGAAGAATAATTTATATAAGCTAATGACAATATGTTGTAATTGGGTGGAGCATGAGAATGTATGTAGATAATCATCAACATATTGATTTTCCTAATTTTAGATTAGTATTAGATAAGATTGAACTTGAATGTAATATAATCTTTGTTATTGACATTTGTAACTTAATTACTTTGATTTGTTTTATTTTTATGGAGAAATCTACATTAACAAATCGTTTTCTTAGTTATATGCATGTATCTTTTTAGTTGTGTAAGTCACCTACTATGCTTGCGGTTAGTTGTTTTTCTATGCCAGACTAACGTGTGTATAAGATGCATGAGTTCGGATATTTGCAGGTTCTTATCGTTGAAGACTCTTCTTGAGCCGAAGGACTCTTTTGACCGCCCTCTCCTTATGGGTATGAGACGCCGTCGAACCTCCTTTCTCAGACCCTGACCATAGATCTATCTATGTGCGGGAATACCGGGTATGATGATGATGATGAGGTGTATTAGATTTTTTCTAAAAGTTTGTTCCTAACTTTAAGAATAATAATATATAGTTTTTTTAAACCTTTTTGAAAGGTGACATAGTTTTCAATGAAGAAAAAGGAATTATTTTTAGCAAGTCATTTAGATTCCTTGCAATATTATGATAGATAAATGGGTGTAATACGTGTTTTATGTCCAAACTAAGGGGAAAGCTTGAAAAGAAAAGACGATCTAGACATGTAGTAAGTTAAGTTAGGTTACATCAAACATCCATTCCATGCACCAATCTTTGGCTTTACTAAAGTAATATGAACTTCCCAAAGTGTTTTGCTTGCCAAATTTGATAGGGAATACACATTCAAAGTCCACAAATTTTTTGGAATTACTACTTTTAAATGGGCACAAAAAGAATCAATACAACACATTACCTCCTTACCCAATAAAAGGACAAATAAGTTGATCCACATTATTTCGATCATAGTTCGTTGATTTAGGATTATAATTGACTAAGGTATAAATGATTCGCTGATTGTATGTACTTCATATTTGTGTGATATCGTACATGATGTTTGCTAATAAGGGTCAATCGAAAAGAATCTCTTTGTTAATTAATTTAGTCATTAATTAGGGTGATGTTGTCTAAATCCAACTTTCCCAAATCCCACCGTAGGTGGAAACTACTTCATGACATTTTGGTAATAAAATATTGTTGTGTTGTTGTTAAAGCTGATATACGCTTGCATTTTTTATTTATGTTAATAAAAATAATAAATTTATAATTTGTACTCGTGAATTAAAAAACATAGATATACTCTTTACTCATTCTTCAATAACCAAATATATATATATATATATATATATATATATATATATATATATATATATATATATATATATATATATATATATATATATATATATATATATATATATATATATATATATATATATATATATATATATATATATATATATATATATATATATATATATATATATATATATATATATATATATATATATATATATATATGGTTATTGAAAGTTTATTTAAATAAGTTAAAACAAATAATGGCAATTATAGTGTTTTCATTCTTGGTAATTAGTTGATTATTATCTATAGAAACTATTTTTAGATAGAGGGTTGGTTTACAAATGAGTAGGACATTAGTTTGATAGACATGGCCCATGCAAATAGTTCATTTCATTTTCATTTTTGATGTACACCATTATGTATTAAAAATACACTACAATAAAAATACACTTCTAATACAAAAAGCACTTTAGGTTTTTCAAACCTCTTTGCACGTATATTTTCCTCCACTTGGTTGATCGAAAATTTATTTAGAGTCTATACAGGGGCGAAACTAGAAAATAAACAAGGGATGTCGATAATTAAAAAAATATATTAGAAAATGATTGATCAAGGAAATATTCAACACCGAGGGAAGAAACTTACAATAATTCTACTTTTTGATCTATCATAACGATTTGTTTTCAAAAAAGGAAGTCGCAAATATCCTTATGGGATAACTTTTCTGAAATTCCGGTCGAAACAAGTACTTATTCGCCTATTTTCCTATACATAACCGAAAAAGATATTTCATGTCATTTTTACCCATCAAAACGATTTTTTTGTAAACGGTTGTTGGGATTATTCTTATGGGATAACTCTTTTAAAATTCCGGTCTAAACAAGTACTTATTCACCTACTTCCCGTCACATAAATCGAAAAGAAATTTAACGTCATTTTTACCCATCATAACGTTGATTTTTTATTAAACGAACGTCGTAATTACTCGTATGGGATAACTCTTTCAAATTCGGTCGAAACACCCTTATGGGTAATCGCGAATATGTTGCTTCAAAAAATTAAATATGCGAATAAGTACTTGTTTCGACCAAATTTTCGAAAGAGTGGTTTCTTGTAATTTAATTTTCGAAAATTAAAGTAAAATTTTTTGCACATTTTCGACCAAATTTTCGAAAAATTAAATTTTATGCAAATAGACTTTTAGATTAAGTAGTTTCTTATAATATTTTATTTTAATTAACCAGTCATTTGAAAATAATTTACTCTAAAAATACACCCTTATAAAGTCCAATTTTATTCAAAGTAACTAAACCACTCGTTTTTTACGTTAGCTATGTTAATTTTTAAGTCTTATTTGCAGAAAAAAATTCTAGCTTATTAGTTTTATAGACTTTCTAATTTTTAAATTTTGTAAAGATGATATATTTATGGTATCTAATTTTTAGTTTAATTATAAAGATAATAAAGTTACGGTATGTAATAATTGATCAATAATTTATCAAATATATATAGCTTAATTAAATCGTGATCATTATGTTTATTTTATTTCAAATTAAAATGGTAAGGTACTTAATTTAATTAATATTTTAGAGCCTAGAAATGACATATTGATCAACGTTATTTATCAAGTCAATATCAAACATTATAATCCAATATAAAAACCAAAATGGCAAGTGTCATAGAAGAGAGACACTTAGCATTTTATGTTCTTTTTTGTATATGTGATTTTTATTAGCATGTATTTGTCGATGCTTCCTAAAGTTGACATTTGTTATTTTCTAGTATTTTTATAATTTTCTAATTAAAAAAATCAGATATTAAATTAGGTATTTATTCTTATGTAATCAACTATCATCCACTAAAATAATTTTATTTGTCAAAACTCTTTAATATTGACATTTACCATATTTTAACTTTTTATTAATATGTATGTTAGGCACTTAGAAAAGTTGAGAATCTGATCTTTTTTATCTAAGACCACAACTGGGTCAGCCCATTGCAAGCCCTCTAGAATTCCATTTTTTTTATTTTTTTTTCTTCATTCTTTATGCATTTTTCATTTTGGACCTTAAAATTATCAATTTTGACCTTAAAGGTATGAATTTCAACGTAAAGTAGTATCTAAACATATCAATTAAAGTAAATTTTAATTTGAACCTATAAGTGATTAATTGTGGCATTAAACTGATCAATTTCTACCTCCTTACCCAATAAAAGGACAAATAAGTTGATCCACATTATTTCGATCATAGTTCGTTGATTTAGGATTATAATTGACTAAGGTATAAATGATTCGCTGATTGTATGTACTTCATATTTGTGTGATATTGTACATGATGTTTGCTAATAAGGGTCAATCGAAAAGAATCTCTTTGTTAATTAATTTAGTCATTAATTAGGGTGATGTTGTGTAAATCTAACTTTCTCAAATGTGGAAACTACTTCATGACATTTTGGTAATAAAATATTATTGTGTTGTTGTTAAAGCTGATATACGCTTGCATTTTTTATTTATGTTAATAAAAAAAATAAACTTATAATTTGTACTCGTGAATCAAAAAACATAGATATACTCTTTACTCATTCTTCAATAACCAAATATATATATATATATATATATATATATATATATATATATATATATATATATATATATATATATATATATATATATATATATATATATATATATATATATATATATATATATATATATATATATATATATATATATATATATATATATATATATATATATATATATATTTGGTTATTGAAGAATGAGTAAAGAGTATATCTATGTTTTTTGATTCACGAGTACAAATTATAAGAAGGATATTTTTAAGTTGGCTAGGGCCAGGGCCAGGCGACAACAGGACTTAGAGGCGGTGAAATACATCAAAGATGAAGGGGGACGAGTACTTCTGAGACAAGAGGACATTAAAACCAGATGGCGTAACTATTTCTCGCAACTGCTCAATGAGTATAGAGGGCCAAGGGGGGACGATAGTCGAACTTTTGATGCTCGTAGACCTAGTGATTTCGGGTTAGTGTGCGATATCACCATCGAGGAAGTAAGACAAGCCCTTAAGAAGATGGGGAGATCAAAGGCAGTGGGGCCAGATAACATACCAATTGAGGTGTGGAAGGGTTTAGGAGATGAAGGCATTCGCTGGTTGACTAACCTCTTTAATGTTATAATGAGGACGCATAAGATGCCAGAAGAATGGAGACGCAGCACAATAATACCCCTGTTTAAAAACAAAGGCGACGCACAAGAATGTGGGAACTATAGGGGTATCAAACTTTTAAGCCACACCATGAAATTGTGGGAGAGGGTGATAGAGAGGAGGATCAGACAAGAAGCTGTGATAAGAGAGAACCAATTTGGCTTTATGCCAGGTAGGTCTACAATGGAGGCAATTCACGTTCTGAGGAGGCTGATGGAAATATATAGAGAGAGGAAGAAGGACCTGCATATGGTATTCATAGACTTGGAGAAGGCGTACGACAGCATACCACGACAAGTCATTTGGGATAGCCTCAAGGCTAAAAGTATTTCTTCTATCTACATTGAGATTATAAGAGATATGTATGACAACGTCTTGACTAACATTCAGACACCAGTGGGGTTAACAGAGGCCTTTCCGGTAAAAGTTGGATTACACCAGGGATCAGCTCTAAGCCCGTTTTTGTTTGCGATCGTTATGGATGAGATCTCTAAATCCATTTGGGAGACGGTTCCTTGGAGCATGCTTTTTGCGGACGATATCGTGCTGGTGGCAGAGACTAAAGAAGAGGTCAGTAGTAAACTGGATGAGTGGAGGGCAGCTTTAGAAGGTAAAGGTTTGCGCATCAGTCGTACGAAGACTGAGTACCTACACTGTGACTTTAGTGGGACACAACCGATTGGTGAGCCAGAAGTTTGTATCGGGGAAGAAGTTATTAAGAGTACGAACAAGTACAAGTATTTGGGATCGATCATCCAAAAGGATGGGGAGATCAACGGAGATGTAGATCATCGTATCCAGTCGGGTTGGCTCAAATGGCGAGCAGCTACTGCGGTGATATGTGATAGGAAGATCCCAAATAAGTTAAAGGGGAAATTTTACCGGGTAGCGATCAGACCGGCCTTACTATATGGGACAGAATGTTGGCCTGTGAAGAAGAGTTTTGAACGCAAAATGGAAGTCACAGAGATGCGTATGTTGAGGTGGATGTGCGGGCACACTTTGATGGATCGTATTAGGAACCAAGAGTTTAGAGATAAACTAGGGGTTGCTCCTATTTCGGGAAAAATGCGCGAAAGGAGATTGAGGTGGTTTGGTCATGTGAAGAGAAAGACTTTCGATGCCCCTGTCAGGAGAGTCAAAAGCTTTATGGTAGAGGGTAAGAGGAGACGAGGAAGACCCAAGAAAACTTGGGATGAGCAATTAAAGGAAGACCTTCGTGAGTTAAACCTCTCTGAGGACCTGACTAGGGATAGGAGTAGTTGGAGGCGTCTTATCCAGGTTTTAGACTTTGGCTTTTCTTCTTAGAGTCGTTAGCGGCGTCATGCTTTCTAGTTGCCCCAGTTTTACTTTGTGTTTTTTGTTTTAGTTTGTTTTCAGTTTTTCTTTTGTTTTATATTCTTTTTGGACTTTTTATGTGTTTGTAACTCTACGAGGCAGGTACGAATCTTTATCTTTATCATCTTGGAGCCGGGGGACTCCTTTTGGCCGTGCTCTCCTTCACGGGTATGAGTTGCCGCCGTCCTTCCCTCCCCAGACCCTGCTCATAGTTCTCTATGAGCGGGATATACTGGGTAGGATGATGATGATGATGATATATATATATATATATATATATATATATATATATATATATATATATATATATATATATATATATATATATATATATATATATATATATATATATATATATATATATATATATATATATATATATATTTGGTTATTGAAAGTTTATTTAAATAAGTTAAAACAAATAATGGCAATTATAGTGTTTTCATTCTTGGAAATTAGTTGATTATTATCTATAGAAACTATTTTTAGATAGAGGGTTGGTTTACAAATGAGTAGGACATTAGTTTGATAGACATGGCCCATGCAAATAGTTCATTTCATTTTCATTTTTGATGTACACCATTATGTATTAAAAATACATAACAATAAAGAATCTTATAGAACGCTTCAAAGAATTTCAAAGTATAAGGTGCTAGGGGTATCAGTGAAAACTAGACCTCTAGAGAAGAGTTTAAATAAACCATATAAAATTATAAATATGTACTAAAATAAAAGATTATCGACCTGATCTCTTTGATGAAAAAGATTAGAAAATCAAGAAACAAAACAGATGATGCACCAATGGACACAAAAATCTCAAAAGCAAAAACACAAGAACTTAGAAAGGTGTAAAGATATCTCCCTCTCAATCTATATTGTATACATCGTTAATGATTTAACAATAAAATAATATCACAACCTTCATAAGGCTTGAGAACAACATCTCTAATCAAAGGTCTCACATTTGATGGAGATCACACTCACTTCTAATACAAAAAGCACCTTAGGTTTTTCAAATCTCTTTTCACGTGTATTTCCCTCCACTTGGTTGATCGAAAATTGATTTAGAGTCTATACAAGGGCAGAACTAGAAAAATAAACAAGGGATGTCGATAATTAAAAAAATATACTTGACAACGATTGATCAAGGAAATGTTCAACGCCGAGGGAAGAAAACTTGCAACAATTCTACTTTTTGAGTTTGATAAAGATAATGTTAAGCATCTTCTTGGGGAGTAGGTGAATTTTCATATCTTGAATTAGTAGAGTCACAAGACTATCCAGAAGCTTATTTTTTCGAAATATCTATACATTTGAACTGTAAATGCTATCAATAATCACGAATTCACACTTGAATTATCAAACAAACTAATCAATCAAAACTATACAAAATTTAAACTATCAAGTAAACAACCTTTAAACTATCAAACTAATTAATCTTAATTGTAATTGTTAAATAGGTAATAAGGTAAACAAATAAAAAAAATCTTAATTTTTTTAAAGCCCTATATTACAGAACTAATAAGAAAAATAAAGCCTGAATTTATCTTAATAAATAAACAAACAAAAGCCCTAATTTAAAAACAAACAGATAAACACATAAATTATAAACATAAAGATTAAAGATAAACAAAGAGAAATTTTAGCTAAAAAGAGAAAGAAAAGGGCATGCTAGCTGCTAGGCAATGTAGGAGCCAGTTGGTGAACGTCGACTGGCCAATGACATTAAAGCAACAGTGGAGAATTAGACTGCCAATAACTTGTGAGGCCATGAGGGCTCTGCCGCTATAGGAATAGGGAATTGGAAAATAAGTAAATTAGAAATTAGGAAGGGGGAAGGGAATCATCGTCAAATAGGGAAAGGGTCAAAGTGAAATCAGACTAAGGGTAATCAAAAATAAAATAATAAAAGCCCAAAAAAGGAATTAGAAGAGTTTGAACTTTTGACCTTTGGCTTAAAGTACATTCCTTTACCAACTTAGTCAAATTAACTTGTATTACTATTTTGTTTCCTAAAATTTAAGTGATGTCAATTGACATCACTGACCATAAACTAGTTCCGCCCTTGAGTATATATATAGCGCTCAAACATTAGAATAACCCTAGTCCATAGCACAAATGTACCCAACAATTATACAACATAAATAGAAATTGTGATTTTCTTTCCTATACTAATGTGCTCAAATGAGAACACTGGTGATTGTGCTCCCTATTGTTGTTGTGTGTGGCGCCCATATATACCCCTATGCTTAATTTCTTCATTCAATGTCTCAAACATTTTTTTGTTCATGCCCTAATACATGTGCACCATTACTATGTAATTTGCATGCTAACCTGTAAGTAATAAGGTGATCACAATCATCTCCACATTAAGAGAATTGGTACTTTGCACTATAATCTCTCCCTCAAGACTGAATCTCCCGTCATCAACTAATGTCACCTTCTTGGGCGACTCAAAAGCATTATCATTAAATTGTGGCCTAGGCAACCACCATCAACCTATAGCACATAATAATTGCTCTCAATGCTTCTTCACTTCATGAGCACCATGCTCCCTGTAATGACTTTCACGGACCCACAACTAGCCTAAAAAAATCGTCCCTTAGCCTCTAATCTACACAAACAAATGAGGTTCCTCTTAAACTTAGCAACATAACACACCTCATAAAGTTCCTTCTTCACACAATTAGGTGTCGTAAATTTAACCTAGCCAATACCTTCCACCTTCACCCTCTTATTTTTTTGTAACACAACAAGGTCTCCGCAACCAAGGTTGTTAGAATCGGGATCCTAACTTTGATTAAAAATGTGGTAGGATCAAGATTCAACAAGTATGTTTTAATATGCTATAAGATACTTTAGTATCAGTCATATTTGTTCAATCTGTTTATTTTTTGTTTTTTAACCAGTAAATAAAGATTTATTTGACTTTATCTTTCAATTAAATAAAAGATACACTTTTAATAATCTTTTATAAAATGTGAATCAATAAGTACATAAACATTCAAAATCATCATGACGATATATCTTCAACTTATATTTATATGTTAGTAAAAGATACAATATTATATATTTTATTATGTAGGATTGGTTCGTGGGATCATAGGATCGTAGAATCATCTTATGATCCTCTTATTCATGTTGTTGTTCTTGGTATGATTATACGAGCCTCGTGGGATCATAGGATCGTAGAATCGTCTTATGATCCTATTATTCATGTTGTTGTTCTTGGTATGATTATACGAGCCTACCTTTATTTTCTTGGTATGATTATACGAGCCTACCTTTATTATGATCCTATTTTGAGATTCAGATCACACGTTTATTTTTGGATCCTAGAGTCGTAGAATCATGGATCGAAATCAGGATTCTGATAACCACGTCCACCACACATACTAAGCTTAGTAAATTTATTGTTTTCACAACTAATGTCAAATGAGAAACTAGGATTTAGAATCAATTCCTTCTTATAAGATACTTCCTTCATCCACAAGTAGTCATGAAGTGTTCCATAATTTTTCTCCTTAACAATACCTTCTAGGACATCTCTTGTAACACCTCAGCCCCTCGGACCGCCGGTGATTACTCATAAAGACTATAGAATAGCCCCACAGACAAACACAAGTCTTTCCAGCGCACTTTGGCTTCACTCGTGCGCACCCAGGAAAACTTCCCAAGAGGTCACCCATCCTAAGATTGCTCTCCACCAAGCACGCTTAACTGTGGAGTTCTTAACAAATGGGTTCCCTAGAAAAGAAGATGCACCTTGTTGATATGAGTAGTCTATCAATCCCTTTTCAATCTAAATCTGGGGTATCACACTCACCCCCACTTAGGAATACAACGTCCTCGTTGGACCGACAGTTCAAGATCTTTTCCCCCGCTAGGTGCGCTGAACACACAATCAGCCACAGTCGCAGGGTTGCTCTGATACCATTTGTAACACCCCGGCCACTCGGACCGCCGGTGATTACTCATAGAGACTGTAGACTAGCTCCACAGACCAACATAAGTCTTTCCAGCGCACTTTGGCCTCACTCGTGCGCACCCAGGAAAACTTCCCAGGAGGTCACCCATCCTAAGATTGCTCTCCACCAAGCACGCTTAACTGTGGAGTTCTTAGCCAATGGGC
>JAAKBH010001291.1:0-29262 GCA_019776075.1 Amaranthus palmeri
GACTCCTTTTTCTAATGAGATACTTAGGCAAAGTTAGCTAAGTATGAGAAGTGATTCGGACCCCTATGGAGTCCATCCAAGAGAGGGGCCGAATACTGTACTGGCTGATAGGGGAGCCACCCTCTTCCTCGAGGTGTCCGGCTCCTTTTTCTAAGAATAGGTGTCCCTTGGAGACCTTTCGTATCTACTAGGCTAGGTGGACGCCGAATAGGTGCTCTACTTACTACGGGCTCTAGTTGCAATTTCGAGGAGGCCTATGAGTCTTTTGTAAGCGTGCCCAACGCTTCGCCTTCTATTTTTGCTTATAAATATACAACTTAGGCATTCATTTGCCTCACTTCAAGTTTTTCTTTTCCAGAGCTTTTCCAAGAAATTCCTCAAGAATTCTCAAAAACTCTTACTTTTTCAAGTCGTCTCAAGGTTTCATCTTCAGGTACGTTCCTTTCCTCGGTTTGCACAAAAATAATGGCCGATTTCAACTTTACGCACTTAAACTTCGACAATTTTGACGTGGAAACTAACTTTTTAGACGTTTAAAATTATGTAACTGAGAATGACATAAATGAGTCATGCGTCGAATCCCCGATTCATTATCCGGAGACCCTATACCCTTTTCCTTGGGAGCCGACCGTTGTCTTCCTTGCCGGTAAATTTGATGTTGATAATAATTTAGAGGGTATAATGATCGTTCCCCCTCCTATAGGCCGTATCCAACCGCACCAGTAGAAATGGCGCCCACTTCTACGGGGAAGAGTGTAGATCTGGGTCAGAATCCTTCATATGAAGGGTCGAGACATAAAGCAGGCAATGGTCCAGCCAACTATTTTATTAGGCCACAGTGGAGTGATACTTTAGATAAGGATTTATCTCTTATCAAGACGAAGTGGGCATTGCCTGATGGGTATTCTCTGGTCAAGCCCCGGGGAAAGGAGAGTGTCTTAGATGTGCCTGAAGGGTGCATCGCCATATATAAGGACGCAATGGAGACGGGCCTTCGATTCCCACTTCACCCCTTCGCGGTAGAAGTGTTGAATGCCTATAACATAACGGTGTCCGAGCTTTATCCCAATGGGTGGGGTTGCATCGTAGCTTTTATCATTGTTTGTTCGGCTGTGGGAGTTGAGCCAACTCTTACAGCATTTAGGTAATCAAGATGAGAAGGTGCACGTCCAAGCAAGGACCCGGCTGGGTTAGTTTTCAGCACCGGTCGGGCTTCTTGATTGTAGATAAGTTAAAGGACAGCATGAAGCGTTTCCCGAATGATTTTGTCTTTCTGTATAGGGCCGAACCATGGCCGTTTAGAACAAGCCACAACGAACAACCAAACTTGAATTATAACAATAATGTGCCCAGTGCGATTTTGATGAGTTTTTGGTCATAGAGCACGCGACCAAGGGCCTAGAGTTAGGAGAATTTAAACCTTCATTTGTACAGAGGAACTTTGTTGTAGATAGAGCCCACCTTCAAAACAATTTTCTCTTGTCAGCCTTAGGGCTTAGTCCGAAATACCATAAGGGTGAGTTTAGCTTTTTCTCAACATCACTTCATGCTTTATTGATTTGTGACTAATTTTCTTTGTCCGCAGACGTTGCTTTCGAACAGTTCGAGAAGAAATATCCCGAAATCATGAATGCTATTAGCTTCGCCCAAATGGCAGCCGAATCCAAGAAGAAGAGGGCACAATTGGAGAACACATCGCTTCCTCCTCCACCCAAGGTAACAACTTTTTGGGATTTTAAGTTCTTCGTGGATTACTAGTTATTAATGAATTCTATCCTCAGCAGAATAGTAAGAATAAGAGGTTGGCCGAAGAATCTCAGGCCGTGTCTAGCAGTACCTGGGGCTCAACCGGCTCTCCTTCTATCCCGCCGTCAAAGCGTTAGAAGCCGCTCTTGTCGAAGAGAGACACTAGTGTTAAGGCTACAGGGGAATCAAAGGATAAGGGAAAAGGGATTGCTATAGCTGAGGAGTCCGAATATGAGATCACTCGTCGTGATACTGGGGTGGTTGACGGTTCTGGTATGCCATTTTCTGAGTTGACCCCCAAGGACTTGCGGGTGCGATGAAGGAAGGCCATGAGTTAACTGGTGTCCGACAAGGATTTGAAACAACTGGCCACTATCCATGTTAAAACAAGGGCGAGCGAGATATTGGCTTTGCAGGCCAAGGTGATTGATTCATACTACTATTTCGACACTTATTCGAGCTTGAATTTTGACTCATGTCTTGTTTTTGTCAACAGCGAACATTCGTCTTCAATATGAGATGACCACGGCGCTGGGGTCAGAAACGTTGGAAGCGAACCTTCGGGCTTCGCAGAAAAGGGTGAACGAGCTGAACGTGAGGCTGATCGCCAAGAACGATCAAGTCATGAACTTGACCCGTGAGAATAAAGGTCTTCGGTATTCTCTAGACCAGATCCACGGTAAGTGCTGCTTTCTCAAGGAGGCCGTGCTTATCCGGGAGCGGCAACTGGCTCAGAAGAAGAGGATTGTCAAAGAGTGGCTGGACACTTTGGATGGTCAGCGCTTTGTTGCTATACTAGGGGCCGACTCGTTCAACCAGGGCCTGCGCGTCAAAGAGATTATGCTCTATCGAGCCAATGAGAAGGCCGAAAATAAGGTGGATCTGGAGACTCTTTTGAAGGCCGGGGAAGAGGAGTTCACTGACTCCGTTTAGGATGCTGCCGAGGAGATGAAGGAGCTAGAGGCTCAGGGCCCCGACGAGGAAGAGGAAGCTGACAAGAGGGCTTGGGAGGAGGCTCTTCCTGCTGAGCTTTTGAAAAGATATGAAGTTGATTTTGAGAAATACGACATATCTGTCCCTTTCAGGCCACCTACTCCTCAGGCCTCTCCGGTGCAGGCCATCCCTCTCATTCCATCAACTGTACCGGCTTCGCCGGCTATATCTGGGGGCGGTCAGGTAGCTCCCGTGGAGGTTGAAGACCCAGCAGCCGAAGACGTGCTCGACCCGCTTTTCTCTTATGAAGAACTTATGGGGGAGGAATAATGTTGGACTCATGGCCTTGTATTATTGTTGATTTTTTAGGCTTCGGCCTTCAAATTTGTAATTTTATATTTGTGAACATGATTTGTTATTTGTGAACATGGTTTGTTTTTATGTCTTCATTTCTTTGTTTGTCTAACTTTTTGAAAGCGCATCTAAGCATATCGCCGGTAACGCGAACTTTTGAGATAGGGCTGTTTGGTGAGCCCGTTATCTATGCACGAATCATGCAACTTAAACATTGCTCGGGCAGACTTTGAATCCCACAAAGGGTGTTAGTTTCATTAAATGCCGGTTAGGCCGGCTGGAATCAGAACTAAACATCATGGGCCATCTTGTTGTAGGCTGAATACAATTTTTTAAGAACTAACAATTCGCCGAATACATTGCGAACTTAAAGATTGCGGATATACACCCTTGATTCTTAGACTAACATATTATGCCCCTAGTTCGCATTGGGTACGGCGACACTACATGTAGAACCTCTTTAGGTGGTCCAAATTCCAAGGTCTGGGCAAGGGTTTGCCCTTTTCTTCTAGCTCATAAGTCCCCGGTCTGACCACGCGAGTGACCTTAAAGGGTCCGTCCCAGTTCATCCCAAGCTTGCCCTTTTCAGTTATCCTGCCCGTGGCCTCCACCTTTCTTAGGACTAGGTCTCCCACTTGGAATTGTCGTGGTTTCACCATTCTATTGAATTGCCTTCTTACTTTGCTTTTCGGCAATCGATTTCAGTAAGGCATTACCTCTGGTTTCCGGCAATAGATGGAGTACGAGGGCTTTGTCTTCATTGTTTCTGTATTGGTCATAGTAGGTGATCCGAGTGGATGGTACACCAACTTCGACGGGACGAACTGCTTCGGCCCTGAACACAAGCGAAAAAGGGGTATGACCCGTGGATGATTTTGTTTTCAGACTCTACTTGCCCGTTGGTCTGAGGGCGGGAGACGGAGGAGAATCGCGTTTGGATATTGAAACGACCAAAATATTCCCTAGTATAGGCACTATTGAATTGGGTGCCGTTATCTGATATTATGATGCGAGAAATTCCGTATCGTGTGATTATGTTTCGCCCTAGGAACTGGCAAACCTGCTTATCCGTGATTGAACTCAGGGCTTCTGCCTCGACATACTTGGTGAAATAATCAATAGCAACGATCACAAACCTGCGCTGTCCGCTGGCCGGGGGAAATGGGCCGAGAAGATCTATCCCCCATTGGTCGAAATGAAGAATTGCCTGTATTGGAGAGAGGTAGTTGGAGGGTCGGCGAGGCACTTCACCAAAAAACTGGCATTTTTCGCATGTCCTGACGACCTTTTCGGCGTCGGCCTTTAACGTTGGCCAATAGTAACCATTTCTTAAATCCTTACCAACGAGAGTCCGAACTCCTTGATGGATTCCACAGGCACCTTCATGGATTTCCCTCATGATGTAATCTCCTTCTGAAGGCGTGACACATTTGAGGAGAGGGTGCGTGTAGGAATTCTTGTACAGGGTCCGTTCGTGCCATTCGAACCACTTGGCCTTTTTCACAACAATCTCACCTAGCTTCGGATCTTCGGGAGATCGCCCGTCCCTTAGGAGGGAGATGTAAGGATCCATCCATGAGTCAGTTCGATCCACTCCCCCTACAAAGGCGTTGATGCTAGGGCTGGGCAGCACTTCCCATACGATGTTGCGGGGTTCATTACTAATGGCCGAGCCGGCCAACCTTGATAAGGCATCGGCTTGGGCGTTCTCTGACCTAGGGATGTGGCTCAGGACAACAGAGTCGAATTTCTAAATAGCTTCTCTAACCTTGGCGAGATACATCTTCATGCTGTCATCTCTGGCTTCGAATTCCCCGCTTACTTGTCCGGCTATTAGCTGGGAATTGGTGTGGGCTGTGACTTTCTTGGCTCCCGAGGCCAAGCAGATGCCGAGACCCAAGAGGAGAGCTTCATACTCGGCTTCATTATTAGTGGCCACGAAGTCGAAGCGCACAACATGTTCCAATCGAGCTCCGTGCAGTGATATGATTAGTAAACCAGCTCCCGAACAATCCCATGTCGAGGAACCGTCGACATACCTTCCAACATCCTTCGTAGAAGTAGGCTCCAACGACCCTGTTAACTCAGAAATACTTGAATCAAATTCTAGGGTTGGGAGGTGCGAACCACAATGGGGTGAGAGTGGAAGTAGGGTTTTAATTTCCTGCTTGCTATTACTAGGGCAAAAATTGATTTTTCAATAGCCGGGTACCGGACTTCCGACCTGCGGTACGCATGGCTGACATAATACACCGGTAGCTATTGCTTATCCCTTTTCGCTACCAAAACTTCACTTAAGGAATACTCCGAAACGGATACGTACAAATATAATTTTTCACTCGGCAAGGGCGACACCAACTTGGGCATTTCTGCCAAATGCTCTTTAAATTTGAGGAAGGCTTCCTCTGCTTCTTGGTCCCAAACGAATCTTGGTTGCTTCAATGTTTTGAAAAATGAATGACATCTGTCCGCTGACTTTGACATAAATCGACTTAGAGCGGCAATACAACCGGTAAGACGCTGCACTTCTTTGACTGTCCGTGGTGACTTCATCGATAAAATGGCTTGAATCTTGTCGGGGTTGGCCTCTATCCCCCTTTCGTCGACCAAGAAACTTAGACACTTGCCCCCAGTCACTCTGAACACGCACTTTTCCGGGTTCAGGCGGCGCATCCTATTATTTCGCAAGGTCTCAAATGTCTCACGTAGGTCTCCGGCATGATCTTCGGCGTTTTTGCTTTTGGCGATCATGTCGTTTACATAAACCTCCAAATTTCGTCTGATCTGTTCTTTGAACACCTTATTGATCATGCGTTGATAGGTTGCCCCGACATTTTTAAGGCCGAACAACATCACCATGTAACAATACATCCCTGAAGAGGTGATGAAGGCAGTATGGGGCCTGTCTTCCACAGCGAGTGGAATTTGGTGATACCCTGCATTGGCATCCATGAAGCTGAGCAGAGCATGTCCGGCTGTTGAGTCCACCAGCTTATCAATCTTGGGCAGGGGTAATAATCTTTAGGGCACGCTTTTTTGAGGTCAGTGAAATCCACGCTAATGCGCCATTTTCCGAATGACTTCTTGACTAGAATTACATTGGCTAGCCAGTTCGAGTACTTACATTCCCTTATGAACCCCACCTTTAACAATTTGTCTACTTCTTCTTTGGCGGCTTTTTGCGCGTTCTATGCCTTGATGTCTCAACTTCTGCTTTACCGGCTTGTATCCCGGTTTGATGTCTAGATGGTGTGAGGCTATTTCAGCAGGTATACCGGGCATCTCCTCAATTTTAAATGCGAATACATCGCGGTACTGCCTAACAACATTGATGATGTTCTCCTTTACAAGTCCGGTAAGATTCCTTCTCAAACGAATTTTTTCTTCGCCCCAGAGGGCAACTTCTTCATATCCTTCAAGAGGTTGAGGCTGAATGGTTCTTCTCTGGTTATCCTCGGCCACATGCATGGCTGATTCGTGCACTATCTTTCTCTTCTTATTTTCTGGGCTCTTGTTAATTTCGGCGCCCATTTTGAGACTATTCACCTGGCATTCCCTTGCGATCTTCTGATCCCCATGTAGGATCCCTACCTGACCGTCATCCTTTTCGTACTGAATGAGTAATTGGTGGGATGAAATGACGGCCTTCATCTTATCGATCAAGGGCAGGCCCATGATTATGTTATAGGGAAAGACGATATTGACAACTATAAAACGGACCGGCAAGGTCTGTCCATTACCTCTCGCACCGAACCGTACGGGGAGCACAATGGTTCCGGATGGGCTGACTCTACTTCCCCCAAAGCCAACCAGAGGCCGATCAAGCTTCTCCAGATGTCCGGGTCCATACTTGAGTTGCTTCAGGCAATCCATAGCTATGAGGTCGGCAGTGCTGCCTGTATCCACTAAGACTCTTCTGACATTTATCAATCCGATTTTGAGTGTGAGGACGATGGGGTCCGAATGCGGATGCTGTATCGCTTGACTTCCTTCTCCAAATATCATTTTGGATCCGTCGACCGTTTTCTTCGCATCAGCGGTCATCATGTTCAATGTATGAACGCTATCCTTCACAGACCAATTACTGACATAAAGCTCTGAATATCATCCCGAAATCATGTGGATGACTCCTTGGGTAGCCTCAGATTGTTCATTCTCATTGGTGCGTCTCTCACTCCGAGGTCGAGGGATTTCTCTCCTCTCTCTAGGTCGTCCGTCATGTTTCAAAAACCTGTTCAACTGGCCTTCGTCGGCTAGCTTGTCTAATACTTTCTTTAATTCTCGACACTGCGACAGAGTATGTTCGTGTTCCTTATGGTAATCACACCAGTAGTCCATGTTCCTTCGACCTTGTGACGTGGAAATCCGAGGTGGGACCGGCAACTGATCTCTCACCGAGTAGAATATATCTTTTTGACTACGGTTGGAGCGAGACTCAGTGATCCCCTTTGTTTCTAGAGTTGGGTAGGCATTGCCTTGCCTCCGCGTGTCTTCCCTCGGGGGTCCTATGGGCGATCTGAACCTCTCTGTTCCAAAATTGTCTTGATTTCGCCGGTTAGGCAAAGATTCTTGTGATCTTCCCAGCTTCTCCTTCTTCTTTATTGAATCCAGGGGCGTACATATGTCGGAGGCGCGGATGAACCTCTGCACGATTTCCATGGCCTCCGAATATCTGGTGATGTCGTGTTCTAACAACTTCCATTTTAACTTTGGTATTTTAATCCCATTGATGAGAGCAGGGACCGTTGTAGCGTCATTAGCCCCCAGTATGGACAGCACTTCCTCGTGGAACCTTTGGATGTACTCTGCCACGGTCTCTCCTTCTTTCTGAATGACCGACATCAAGTGTAGGTTCAACTTCCTCTGCCTTTTCGAGGCAACAAAGTGATCAAGGAAAAGAGCTTTAAGTGCCGCAAAGCTGTCCACACTTCCCGGGGGTAAAGAGGTGTACCAATTTAGTGCCAACCTGGGCAAGGTGGTAGGGAAGCACTTATAGAGCATAGCTTCGCATGTGGTACTTACAGCCATGTGTGCACGATAGGATGCTATGTGCTCACCGGGATCTTCTGACCCGTTGAATGACTTGATGGCGTGGACTTTGACTTTGTTCCGGTTTGGAACAACTAGTATCCATGCCGATAGGGGCGTTTTGAAGATGGTGGGAGCCGAATGTGATCTGTCTCTAACATAGTCCTCTCTAGCGTAATCATACCTTTCTTGATAGACTGGACTGTGGTAAGATTCTTCTACGGGGTCTTTCCCATGTCTCCGGGAGTTTAAATGGGTTCTAACATCTTGTTCTTTCTTTCTTCTATTGATAATTTGACGGGTATCAAACCTTGAACTACCCGACTGTTCAGGCATCCCGCTAGGAACCTGTTCATGAACACGGCTAGGGGCCGATTGGGTAGGTTCAGGGGGTAGCCGGCTGTTGCGCTGTGTTTGATTTGGCATGCCCCAAGTAGGTTGTCCCATGTGGCCGGGATCACACTGCAGGGGCGACTCCTGACTTTCCGCTATGTCTTCTACCCAAAAGTCAGGGGCCTCTCTCTGATAGGTTGTTTTCTGCTTTGCCTGTCTTTGAGCAGAATGAAGGAGATTCTGTTGCTGTGGTTGGAAGATAGCAGGCAAAGTCCTCACAGCTTGCTGAAGTGACTCCTAAAAGCGGGAGGTTATAGTGGCCGCGAAGTCATCGAGATTCTGCCTCGTGACGAAGTTCGGCGGCGGCATAGGATCTTGATCGTGGACTGAATTGGCTGTATGGTGTTCGGATTGCCTAGTGTTGGCTCTTGTGTTTCTTTTGGAGTTCATGGCTTTTGATTGTAGAAAGGTGAGTGAAAAGGAAGGTGCTTGTCTCTCTCCCCACAAACGGCGCCAAATGTTTCAGCGTAGAAATCGAGTCAACGTCTCCCTCCACTAGTGGAAAAAAAGCTATTGGCTGCAGCTAATTGGCTGCGGTTTTAGTGTATACGCAGCCAATATATAAAATTAAAAAAAATTTAAATAGGTTGTGGTTTGCTTATATGTCCGCAGCCAATTTGTATAATTAAGTCATGGGCTGCGGTTTCGTTTTTGTCTGCAGCCAATTTAAGCAGCCCAAGCCCAAAAACGCATGAAAACCCTCTTTTCTCTCTCCTTTTCTCTCTTAGTAACCCTAATCCCTTTTATAACCCTTCAGCCGTTCTTCCCTTCAGCCGTTCTTCCCTTCAGGCTTCCCTTCAGCCGTTCTTCCCTCATAAACCTTCTACCTTTTCAATTCTTTATCCTCACAAACCCTAATCCCTAATCCATCCCTTTAAACATTTTGAAAACCCTCATAAACATTTTACAATTCTTCATCCGTTCTTCATAAACATTTTGAAAACCCTCATAAACCTTTTACAATTCTTTAGATCTCATAAACATTTTACATGCATGTAGTACAATAATGAGATTTCGATATCAGATTCTTTAGATCTCAACAGCAACGAAATGAAGTACAGTTCTTCTTCATATTAAATTGCAACGAATGAAGATCATCAACAGCAAGAATTTGGTTTTTTTTTTTTATCTCAACAGCAATAATGCAAGATTTCAATCTCAGATTCTTCGTTTTTGTTTGATGTTCTTTTTGATGTTTTTTTTGTATTCTTTTTTGATCGTTTTTTTGATGTTTTTGTAATGAACATCAATAATGAGATTTGAGTTTTTTTTAGGTTCTTCGTTTTATTTAATATTATTCTTCGTTTGTTTTTTATGTTCTTCAGGAATTTGGTTTCTGGCAAATAAAAGTTTACTATATAGTTCTTCTGGAATTTGGTTTTTAGTTCTTCTGGAATTTGGTTTCTGGGTTTCGATTCATCTAAATGGTCTGGGTTAGATGAATTGTAAAAGATTCAAGATCTGTAGGTTTAGATTTTAGATTTCCGAAATGCAAAAAAAAAAAAAAATCAAGCCTCTCAAAGGCTGCGGTTGTAATGTCCGCAGCAAATGTTTTTTTTTTTGATTTTGAAAAATGACTATTGACCGCGGTTGTAATGTTCGCAGCCAATAATAAAATCTTATTTGCCGCTACTACAAGGGCTGCGAGGTAAATCCGCAGCCAATAACGGTCAAAAAACCGCAGCCATTGACGTTTTTTTTCACTAGTGCTGGCTGGAAGGTCAAATCTCTGATAATTTTAGAAGTCCGAATACGGTTACGGTCAGGATATCTGCAAAATGAACAGAGTTACTTGCCCGGGGGGTGTGACCCGGAAAGCCCCTCCGACGCTCAAGTTAGTCGATGTGTTTGAAATGAGAATTTATAACTAGAAATAGTCAATGTAAAAAGGGGGAGAAAGGCATGCCTTTTTAGGTTGAATTTTGGGGTATTTATAACAGTATAATAAGTGGAGGAAATAGCCCCAAGGGGTTTTTGGTAATTTCACGCTATTAGTTATAAGATAGTAGTTCTGGGCTTCTTATTTTGGCCCAAAAGGGTGAGGGGTATTTGGCCCAATAACAATATTGATTATATAAAAAGAATATAAGTGTTGGGGGCAGAATTCATACGTAGAAGACAAATTAAAATGGACAATTTAATATTTATAAGGGTTCGGTAATGGTCTGAGGGGCGGGTCCAGGGTCCTGATCTCGGACCCGGACCCGGACCCGTCAATTATTTTTTAGATTCAGATTCGACCTGAATCCGATGGTTAAAAAACCCAGACCCTTAAAAAAGGGGCGGGGCCGGGGCGCAGTGGCGGACTTACACGAGGGCAACCGTTGTCACGTGCCCCTATGTGAATTTTAAAAAATTATTAAAAGTCTGAATGTCCCGTGCATGGTGTTAAAACGTTAGATACTATTTGAAGACAAATAATTAAGCCATCTACCATTAAAGGAGCTTGGAGCTCGAGCCACCAAACTGAAAGATGAGGAAGATGACTTTTGGTTTGATTGAGCTCTTAAGATAGATAAAATAGGTGGACCTACTCATCAATAACTAAAAAGTGACTTATGGGTAATAAATTCGCTAGTTGTCATGAATTAAAGCTTAATCTCATGTTTTTTATTTTAACTTCAATATTAATGAAATGATGATTGGCTTTTCAAAACTTTCTTTTAAGTTATGGAATGCTCATTCAATTTTTTTATTTTTTTTATTAATATTTTATTTTTGTTTTTCTTGTTTGTCCGTATAATTAACTTATTAATTATTTTTTGGAACAATCCCTAACAACAGCCACCAACTTTACTCATTTTCATTTAAACAGCCGCGAACTTCGTTTATCCCCAACAACAGCCATCAACTTACCAAAAGTGACCTCGAAACAGCCAACTTGCCCAAATGACCGGTTTTTACCCTTTTCTTACCTTTGACCATGGCTTATGACCGTTGACTTTCCCTTATTTTCACTAATTAAACCTAATTACCCAATTATCCCTAATTAAACCCTTCTTCCCCAACCTTTCTCTAACCCACCTCAATCACCACTCTTTCTCCCCACCACCACCACCACCACCACAAATTGCAGCTGTTTCCCATTATTTTTTGGGATTTTGTTCTTGAAGAATGAAAAGAATGTTTGATAATGGAGGTTGTTTCATCAACTGTTCTTGAATTTGACTTCATGGGAAGTCTAATTAGAGAGTTTAAAGACATACACACCTCCATTTTTGAGCACTGTAACAATATTCCTCTGTTATTTGGGTTTTCAAGTTATCTTCATTATGCTTAATCTTTACTTTGAGTACACCATTCTTGCCCTGTAACCTAATAGCATCATCACTTGACATTGAGTCACTAACATCTAATTTAGCACGTTTCTTTTCTTTCTTTGATTGTTTTGAACCTTTTGAAGATCCTAACCCACCAACTCCATCTCAGATCTAAATATCCCCCAAAAAAATTCCCCAATTCACATCAAAATTCCAATCAATTTCACCAATAAACACAAAATGGCAGTCCTAAAAGTAACAATTGGAGCCAAACAAAATGGCAGTCCTAAAAGTATGCAATTTCAGATCTAAACTCAATTGGACCCCAAAAACCTAAATTATTTAACAAAATCAAGATGTACAAGAAATTCGTACCTCCAAACAAAGAAGCCCTAAATCGAGGAGGGAAATCAAGGTGTGAAACTGATGTTTATTAGACGTAGAGAGGCGATTCAACCAGAAAAACAGTGATCAATGAGAACGAGCAAGTTTTTCCAGGTGCGTAGGAAATGAATGCTTTTTTTTTTTTGCAGGATAATTGGATTGATAACTTGAACTTCATAATGAGTTTTTCGTGGTGGTGGTGGTGGTGGTGGTTGTGGTGGCGGGGAGAAAGGGTGGTGATTAAGGTGGGTTAGAGAAAGGTTGGGGAAGAAGGGTTTAATTAGGGATAATTGGGTAATTAGGTTTAATTAGTGAAAATAAGGGAAAGTCAACGGTCATAAGCCATGGTCAAAGGTAAGAAAAGGGTAAAAACCGGTCATTTGGGCAAGTTGGCTGTTTCGAGGTCACTTTTGGTAAGTTGATGGCTGTTATTGGGGATAAACGAAGTTCGCGGCTGTTTAAATGAAAATGAGTAAAGTTGATGGCTGTTGTTGGGGATTGTTCCTTATTTTTTTTATTATATCTTTTAATAAAATATTAACATCTTACTAGGGACTTATGCATATTTATTAAAATACTACTATAAAAGAACCAATTCAATCAAAAAAATATTTTTTATTTTAATTAATTTTTAAGGTTGCCACCATTTGAGGTGAAAATGACGTTAATTAACCGGTTTATATTATTTAATTAGGCCTTGAGTTATTATAATATTATAAAAGAACCAACTCAATCAAAAATATTTAAAAAATTATTAATCATTTAACAATTAAAACCGTGTTGAAATTTGCACCAAATTTATTAAAATTTGTTACATATGTTGGTGCCCCTAGAATGTTGAAATTCTGGATTTGTATTTATTAAAATTTGCACCAAATTTATTAAAATTTGTCCAGGACCCATAACCATCGCTACTTCCACCTATACTTTTAAGTAGAAGTCAAGTATTTCATCTAGACCTATGATAATAGTCCGGCAAATTAAACGGGTATTGAACCGAATCATGTTTGATCGGATTATTTTTTAATCGGGTCATTTTTATTGAATATTTAGAATATATAGACCTAGATTTGTATATACTATATACTTAGTATAGTAGTAGGACTGAAATAAATATATTATAAGTCCAATTAAATGTCTCAAAGGATTTGATGAAACATTACTTTAATTAATAAACTTTGATTGGTGAAACATTACTTTGATTCATAAGCTTTGCTTGGTGAAACAATATTTTGATGCATTTCTCTATTAAATGTCTCAAATTCTAAGACAACAAACTGACATTCAAGATTTAGTCCATCCCACTGAAATACCCTAATCTACAATTTGGTTTGTACTAACAAAGTTTTATGCACTGTATAATACCTTCAACAACTGTGAAAGTAATTTGCAGAAATTGGCATTGAAGAAGTATATAAAATTGTTTCGGTAATGAAACGAGGAAGTGCAAAAGACACTTAAATACCTGGAGATATATAGGTGTAATCGGGGACGGTTGTTAATATGCTTGATCCTTCCGATGATGAGACCTCAAATCCTGCAATAGTTTCCCGGAAAACCCCTTCGACGCTCAAGTCAGATCGGGAAACCGAAAGTAATGAATATATGTTAATCAATGAAAACTGAATAACGGATTGTAGGATGAGTTCAGATTATGAAGGGATATTTGGTTGAATATCGATCGTAAGGAGGGCGGTGTATTTTTATGGAATATGGTAAGAAGATGAAAACTTAGTTCCCTGCAAATAATGCATGTAAGCTATAACACCCAGGCCCAATGGACCACCGGTGACTATTCATTGAGACTGTAGACTGGCCCCACAGACCAACACAAGTCTTTCCAGCGCACTTTACCCTCACTCACGCGCACCCAAGAAACTTCCCAGGAGGTCACCCATCCTAAGATTGTTCCTCACAAAGCACGTTTAACTGTGGAGTTCTTAGCAAATGGGCTCCCTAGAAAAGAAGATGCACCTTGTTGATATGAGTAGTCTATCAATCCTTTTTCAATCTAAATCTAGGGTATCACACTCACCCCCACTTAGGAATACAACATCCTCGTTGGACCATCATTTCAGGATATTTTCCCTCGCTAGGTGCACTGAACACACAATCAGCCACGGTCGTAGGGTTGCTCTGATACCATTTGTAACACCTCAGCTTCTCGGACCGCCGGTGACTACTCATGAAAACTGTAGACTGGCCCCACAGACCAACACAAGTCTTTCCAGCGCACTTTGGCCTCACCCGCGCGCACACAGGAAACTTCCCAGGAGGTCACCCATCCTAAGATTGCTCCCAGCAAGCACGTTTAACTGTGGAGTTCTTAGCAAATGGGTTTCCTAGAAAAGAAGATGCACCTTGTTGATATAAGTAGTCTATCAATCTCTTTTCAATCTAAATCTGGGGTATCACATAACCTCTATTTATGATGGTAAAAGGAGGTTATTTTCGAAGAGGTTATAGTCGATTAGTGGGTAGTTATTATGGGAAGTTATTGGACCAAAGAGAGCGGTTTATGGTTTGACTAAATAAATTGCGAGATAATAATTGACCCCGTAACATTAGCCCCACGCATGAAGAGTGATAGAGGAGGTAATTTTATGTAGCGACGGAATCAGTCTTTATGCGGAAATAAACATACATGTGATGCGAACCAATTGAATGTATGGAAAAAACTATATAATTAGATTCGAATAAAATAAACTTTAAACTCTTGCATCGATGATTCCATACTTAGTTGAAGCCCCATGAATAATAAATATTGGGCCTTTGGGCCCCTTTTGATGATACAACCTTAGAGCAACATATAATGATCCGGAATTTGCACTTGAATGACGATTTGGCCTAGCAGTCAATGACCTAGGACTTCTTGATAAGGATTCATACTAGTGAATCCTTCGAAGATGAATATTGATCGGACATAGGTCCGCATTGATGAATATGGATCGGACAGAGGTCCGCATTGCTGAATATTGATCGGACATAAGTACGCGTTGCCCAGCCGTCAATCACCCGGGACTTACACAAGGAATCAAACTAGGTGAATCCTTTGAACATTGATGAATATTAAATACTGAATACTAGTACTGAATACTGAATACCGAATACTGAATACTGAATAAGTGATCGAGTTATCAAGCTAGGTGATACTCGCTATGAATACTTTGACAAATACACCCAAAACCACTCGTTTTGGGGTTAACTAAGAGTCCGAGTTATCAAACTAGGTGATACTCGCACGGATCCCACTTTTAAACAAGGTGAAAGTTTGATAATGAAGATGAATATCGCCCAAAATCAATCATTTTGGGAATTAAATAATAATGTGACTTTCAAACTACGTGAAAGCTAAGATGATTCCATAATATGACAAATAAAGTCCATGTTTTGCAACTTCAATAATAATAATAATGACTTTCATGCTAGGTGAAAGTTCAGATGACTTCGTAATACGATAAATAAAGCCCACGTTTTGGGACTTAAATAATAACATGACCTTCAAACTAGATGAAAGTTCGGATGACTTTATATATTCTTCGCTGGAAATCTCATATAAGTAAGATCCAATATAATAATAATGGTTAAGTATTAAATTTGCACGTAGATAAGCGATTCGTTTAATATGTGCCAATATCATAGTTCGTCACGTTTCACGCTGACCCATGAATACAACAAATTCGAAACACCCGATATATGTTGATGAATAAAAGCAAGAATGACCATATGATCATCATCAGATTAATATAATATTCTTCACTTGGCAACTTCAATAGAAGGCGATGGTAATGATTTTTCTCCATGTATTGAGTCACCTCAGATGGTTCTTTCACGGGTGGATGGTTTGAACCATCATCAGATCATACCCGGATCCAGCCAATACAGTCATCACTGTAGGTGAATTTTGGGGATCCGATGTGGAGAGTTTGAACCATAATTAGATCGTAACCGGATCCAACCAATACAGTTGTCGCTGTAGGTTGTTTTCCAGGGATCCGATGTAGAGAGTTTGAACCATTATCAGATCGTACCCGGATCCAACCAATACAGTCGTCACTGTAGGTTGTTTTTCGGGGATCCGATATAAATAATTTGAACCACTGCTAGATCGCACCCGAATCTAACCAATACATATATCGAATTGGGCAATATGTGGACTTATTATTTTTATAGACCGAAACCGCTTGATTTAAGTTAGCTTGGAAACCTTCTACGAGTCATCTAATCCTTTAGATAGTACATCAAACCAAACTTAAAAATTGAGACTGAATTTATTAGTCAATTGAATTTGGTTTGAAAACATTTTACGGATCTAATAACCCTTTAAGAAGGTGCATCAAACTGATTTATAACATTGGGGTGGTATAAACCTACTTCAGCATTGTAATAAATATTAAATAATATGGGATCGAGAAATCATTTATATCGAAAATATATAGGCGCTTTTTGACAACTTTTTCTAGTATGGTCATCAATTTTTCGTTGCGATATACAATCAATTATAACGAATTCGTCAACATAAAATTATTATACAAAGGTTTCCTTGGAAGTTTTGGAATGCAGCACGTATTAATAGCCTTAAATAAAGGATTACTCATGTCCTTTGGAATTCTTCACCATATGTCTTCAACCTTTCATATATACGGATTCGAATCCTTGTAAAAATTGGCTAAGGGATTGTCATAAAATTCCAATTATAAAGATAGATATTGCTAGATTAAGTAAAGATGGAGTGCAAAACTATACCAAAAAAACTTGGGATGAACTTGAACGGTTAGTGGAGTTTAACTATGATGACAATGGGGTTCTTGGTAACTGTCATTGTATTTCAACTCAGATATTAAAGCAAAAATAGTATCATTTTGGATGAATTTTTCTGGGAAACACGACTTTTATGTTCTTTAGTCCCCATAGACGGCGCCAAACTGTTTTGGTAATGAAATGAGGAAGTGCAAAAGACACTTAAATACCTGGAGATAGGTGTAATCGGGGACGATTGTTAATATGCTTGATCCTTCCGATGATGAGACCTCAAATCCTGCAATACAACGTTAGCCTTGCCCGAGGGTGGTTTCTCGGAAAACCCCTCCGACGCTCAAGTCAGATCGGGAAACCGAAAGTAATGAATATATGATAATTAATGAAAACTGAATAACGGATTGTAGGATGAGTTCAGATCATGAAGGATATTTCGTTGAATATCGATCGTAAGGAGGGCAGTGTATTTATATGGAGTATGGTAAGAAGATGAAAACTTAGTTCCCTGCAAATAATGTATGTAACCTCTATTTATAATGGTAGAAGGAGGTTATTTTCGGAGAGGTTATAGACGGTTATTGGGTAGTTATTTTGGGAAGTTATTGGACCAAGGGGAGCGATTTATGGTTTGACTAAATAAATTGCGGGATAATAATTGACCAGTAGCAAAAATACATTTGCAACTCATGTTTTTAGTGGGATTTCTGAGAGAAGGCTAAAGTTCAAATAGTAATAAATATCAACTCATGTTTTATTATATACTCCCTCCGTCCAATTCTTATTGTCCACTTTTCCTTATTTGGTTATATCATTTTAATTGTCCACTTTCTATTTTTGGCAAATATTTTTTACCTGAATACCCCCAACTACCCAACTTATATTATTTAAAATACCCCACCTACCACATTTTCAATTATTATAATCATTTAAATATCCTAACTACCACTTTTACAATTATTATAATCACTTAAAATATCCTACTATCATTTTTCTTAATTTGCGTGCCCACTCAAAAGTAGACAATATAAATGGAACCGAGGGAGTACTAAATAATCGATAACTTCAGGATTTAATGTTTTTCCTAAAAACCCAAAAGCCCGAATGAATTACAAAAAATAGAGCACTTCATCAATATCTCCCATATACTTCAATTACAAGTTACAACTCTTAACCTACTTATAATCATGATTGGTCTTTAGAGGAGGAACATACTTGGAATTTGGTTGGAGAAGGGTAGAGCATGTAAGAGGAATGGTTTATAATTCTTGGGAGAGATGAATGGGCAGAGCAGTTAGTCATGGCAAAAATCGGAGGGGAGTAGTTTAATTTGGTAAACAAATGACACTAACGGCCCGTTTGGTAGGTGGTAATAAATCGTGGCAATGGGAATGAAAAATTAGTGTAATTTTGGTCAAAAAATCTTTTGGCTACCTTGATGACTATGCTTGACAACCTTCAATGATCTCATTTTGTTCATAAAATTCATTCCAATGCATTACCAATGGAAGATGTGGTATTAGGAGGTAATGGAAATTTTTGAACAAAATATTTTTTTTGTGATCAAAGTTTCATTACCATGGGATTGCTATTAAAGTTTTGATGACATTTTATACTATAAATTATTCTCATTATCACCATTTAGTACCACTAACCAAACGGGCCGTAAGCGGTTTCTTGTACCAATTTCGACTTTTATTTTTAAAAGCGTCTATGAATATTGTTATAGTTTTTTCCCAAAAAATTAATTATGACACTTCTTGAAAGTGTCATTGAAGAAGTTTCGTAATTTACTGTCTTTTCTTATAGTGGAGGAACCCTTCTAGTGATCGCAGAGAACGAGACTTAGCTTCTTGAAGCATCTTTTGGTGAGCAGTAGTAATCCCTTAAAAAGGGTCTGGCCGGACTATTGTTTGAAATGCTTTATCAAAATTAGGTTTTTGAAGTTATAATTATTGAAACAGAATTGTTGATTGATAGATTATGTTGATATTATTGTATAATCAATGGATCGGGCTTCTAAGCTGGTCATTGATAGAGTAGAGGAGCGTTGTCTCTCTACTCTCTTATTTTGATGTGAATTCTCATTCAAATATTGACTAGCCTCACCTGAGAGTGATAAAGCCTAAGAGCTATGGATGTTCCTCTCAACTAAACTTCCTGTGCGCACATAGATCTAGGAAGCTGATGTTGCTTTTAAAACTATGTTTTGAATTACTGTGTTTTGTTATATTGGATTGTTAATTCTCATTCAGTTTAACTTGATCCCCTGTTGTTTCCATCTTTTAGACTGTCTACAGATTGGGAATAGGTCAGGAATGATGGGCTAGCTGTAACACCCCAAGATTTGCAGACATCATTAACGAATATTTTAATAACTTTTGGGGATTTTATAATTATATTAAATTTATTTTGAAATAGTTTTAATAAATTCCTGTTATATATGAATTTGAATATTAACATATATTTACATTGAAAAAATACAATTACGATTTCTAAAATAAAGAGTTTCGAATCGAAACCATTCTATTCATTAGAACTTGTGAGCACACATAAGCGAGATTCTTTTAGTGGGCAATTCAAGAGGGTCAAATAAATAAATAAATAAATGGGTAAATAAATAAATAAGGAGGATAAATAGAGGACTTAGGGTTTAGGTGGGAGACACTTACTCATTTTCAAAAGAAAAACAAATCAGCTACTCCTTTCTCCCTCACTCATGGCTGCCCTACTCCTTCCTCCCTCTCTCACGGTTGACCACGAACGCCACCACCATTAGCAGCACCCGTAGACGCCTCCAGCAGGCCGAAGCCGCCTCCAGCAGGCCGAAGCCGCCTCCAGCAGCACCGGTTCCCCCAACCCGCAGCTAGGCTGCGTCGTGCAGCCACTGGACAGCAGCTAGGCTGCGTTTGGCGCCCTCAACCACCACGAGCAGCGTGGTTCTGGTTTCCTTCCACCACCACCGCAACCTTCTTTCCCTCTTCACATTTCTTTTACTAGCTTTGTCTTGGTGAGCCATCTCCTCTTCCTTGTTTGATTCCTTCTTGTTTCCAATTGAAACTTAGAAAGTTTATGAGTGTGTGATGTTGATTATGTGTTACTTTCATTGAATCTTTGTGTGAATAATAGAAATCAAGTGTAGTTGAATATTAACTTTATTATACATAAATTGGGTAATTAGTTCAAGTATTGAAGTTAGATTCATTTGGGTTATCTTTAATTTCTAATTCATGTGGTAGTATTTGATTAGTTGTTAGAATTTGGGGTTTTGATTCACCTTAAAGTTTAAAAGCAAAGTTTTGGAAAGAAAAAAAAATTTCAGATTCTGTTCTTCCTGTTCTTGGCTGATTTCGAGCCTCTTCAGGGCATTTTTAGGTTCTGGTTTCTTCATAAGATTTGTAGCGCTCAAAGTCGCGGTCGCGTGGGCACTTGAATCGCCCCAAAATGATTTCGTATGAGAGAGTTATGCCCAAAATACTAGAAGGCTGTCATGAAAATCAAAAATAGTCAATTATGAGTTTATTTGTTCAAATGGGGATTTCAATTGGTTATTCCTTCAATCAAGTATTTACGATTATTTTATGTTTATTTATTCGGTTATTATGGATGGTATGAATTGTGGGGTATTATTGATGGTGATGATTGAAGTGACTATGAAAATGATTTTTTTTGTTTAAATTGAGAATAATAGTTGCTAGTTGTTTTGGGTTGATTGTTGTAAATTACAAATACCCTTATTAGGATGTTATTCAAGTCATAATGCATGATGTTAGAAAGCTAAGAGCATGATGTCTACTCTTCGTCGATGGTTGCTTAGGTTACTTGACTTGTTTTGATTACAATTCTTTCTGGCCTTGTAGAATGTAACAAATGATACCGCGATGCGATAACACTAAGATTTTGCTTATCGTTGTATAAGTGTTGTGTTAAAAATTGTAAGGCTTAGTTGTGGTTGGTTGTTTTTGGGTAACGCGAGCCGATATGTACAAAATTGGTTAATGTAAAGAAACGACTCACATATACTTTTACTTTTAAATTGATGGAAGGACTTATGTTGTGTTGAGTTAATGATTTTGACTTGTACTGAATGTGTTATATGTGTGCTAGAGTGATCGGAAACTCATGTTGAATGGGTGATAGCGGTTACTTTGGTATTTAGTTGGTATGACAAAGTCGTTAAGGAGACTTATTAGTTCCATTCATAACTCTATAGGTGCTCATTTCATAAGGGGAAGGTAGAACTTTAATTGGATGATTTTTGTGACTTTTAGTCGTGCAGTGACGCTTACAGGTACGTACACGCAGTAATTAACCCTTATATGCATCTTGCATTGTATATATATATATATATATATATATATATATATATATATATATATATATATATATATATATATATATATATATATATATATATATATATATATATATATATATATATATATATATATATATATATATATATATATATATATATCGATATTGATTTGTTTTAAAATATATGTTGTACACTATCTATGAATAATCGTCGAATGAAACATCGAAGTTATTGATTATGATTTTAAAATGTACTGATAGATAACGATACTCATATGCCAAATGCTAATGATGATTTTGTATGAGAACGATTCCCTTGTTAGTAAGATCGGTTAATAATTGTTTGAAAGGGGGCGAATCCCTTATTAATGATATTGTTTCTTGTAAGTTTGAATAGTGAATGGCTTCCGTATTGATGAGATTGATTATTGTTAGTTTGAATGGGAATGAATCCCTTAGTGATGGAGTAAGAAAGCTATTGGTATGAACGAGAATGATTCTCTTATTGATGAGTTTGACCTATGTTAGTTTGAATGGTAACGACTCCCTCGTTATTGAGATTGATTGATGTTAGTGAATAGAGAAGAATCCCTTTATTAATGGGGTTGAGTTATGCTTTATGAATGGGAAGGACTCCCTAAGTGATGGAGAAGAAAGTTGTTGGTTGTAATGGGAATGAGTTCCTTATTGATGAGATAGTAGATTTGTTCGATTATTGTGGCTCCCCTGGTTAGGGTACCCCAGTGGGTTTAGTTCCCGGAGGTAGGACCATCTATATATTGTCGCTGTACGGGGGTATGATCATACTTTACCATTGGGCACCGGTATGGCCCGTCACCGCCCTTGGTTGAGGTGTTGCCATGTGGGTCTTGCAAACCCTATGGTGGCCTCTAGTCACATACGTTAGGTATGCTGGCTCCACTGGTTTGGTACCCCAGTGGCTTTAGTTCCCGGAGGTAGGATCATCTATATATGGTCGCTGTACGGGGGTATGTTCATACTTTACCATTGGGCGCCGGTATGGCCCGTCACCGCCCTTTGGTTGAGGTGTGGCCATGTGGGTCTTGCAAACCCCAATATGGTGGCCTCTAGTCACATATACATAAATATTTGAAAGTGGTTAAGCTCTTGATTCAAGTGATACCGAGAAGTTATGAAATCGAAAAGAAGTTATGAAGTCGAGAATAAGTGAAGAAAATGGAATTGACAGTGGGAAGTGGGAGCTGATGTTCAGTGGTTATGATTGGCATTTGGACTGTTGTGAAACCACCCTCATATTATCATTATGACATATTTTATTGATGCTAATTATGCCTTATTATGATATGATGTTAAATGCTGACGTGTACTGTTTGTTTTCTTTGTTGATGGCTCATCTTTGATGGCCCTACTATGACGTGTTGGTATATGATCTTACGTTGAGCAGCGGGGACATCATTGGTAGATGTTACAGGTGATGAAACTTCTATGCATTGCATACAGGGATGAGTGAGAACGCTGAAGCGTGCAATTTTACTTTTATTTTGACGCTAGATGTAGTTCCTTTGTATTTAGATTTGTTTATGTTTTTGGTTTGAGGTACATGTCCTCTTTTTGTATATATATTCTCCGCTGCGTAGTTTATAAATTGTATGGTTTCAAAGAGTCTAGTTAGTTCAAAACGCAAGCGCTGACACCGGAACCACGATCCATGCTTGGCATATTGATTTCAGAAGCCGGCGATGAATCATTCCGCCGTGATATAGTTTTGATAGGCCGTGATGCCTTTACTTTATTAGATTTCAAATAACTTTTGTTTTTCTATAAAAGACGCACAATTTTAAGGTAGATGCTGCCGAAATTTCCACTCACATCTTTAAAGCTAATCTTTAACATTTATCAAAATTCTTTTTCCTTTTCTTTTATGTAACACCCGAATTTCCTCCCGTCCATTACGATTTTGGTTTCGTACAAGGGGTCGGAAATTCAGGGGTGTTACACTAGCAGTGATGATAGAGTTACATGGATGTTAAATTAAGATGAGTACATGAGAAGTTGTAGCTTTGTATTAGGTTTTGGTAAATGTATATTGGACAAGATTGTGTTGGTTATGTTGGAATATTTTAGTGACTTTTTTGATTACTTTCTATTTTAAATAGATGTTTGAATTGAGAATTAGTTGATATAGCTATGTCGAAGAACTGGTGACCTCTTTGCACAAGTTTTGGAATTTATAATTAAGTTTCTTCAGAAATAAACCTCGTGATGACCCTGTTTATCTAGTCAACGGTAAGTCGGGTTCTCACATATATACTCTAAATGGGTAATGATTGTTGGAAAATTTAGAGTATAAAAGGTAAAACAATTTAACTATAATTATTAGTTTTAATTATTTAAAAATCACAAATTCTTATTTGAGACCGTCTTTTGTAAAGACGGCTCACAAAAGTCCAGTCCAATTTTAAATATATATTTTTACAACTCTAAATATAGATTTGGGTTGGACTTTTGAGAGCCGTCTTTACAAAAGGCGGACTCTCAAGAGAGCACCTGTTTAAAAATTGATTACATGAAAAATAGTGACAAGTACTATAAAATAGTAGGGCCAAATGAACTAAAAATATTGATTCAGCCGGTCTTGGCCGAGACCGTCTCATTCTGAGACGAGGCCCAGCCCACCTTTCTCTCTTTGATTTCATCTTCTAGGCATTTTTCAATTCTAATCATAAAGGTATCAGTTTTGACCTTAAAGATATCAATTTCAATTTAATCATACCTGTATGAACTACATCATACTATATACTAAAACAATAAGAGAATCTGACACGTGTCAATGATACAAGAGAGCTTTTCCCGCCAAAGAAAACTTTCCAAAATAGATATTCTATCAAATGCACATTCTATTAACTTTTTGATTAAATTTAAAATTAACTTTCTCAATCTGTAAAATACTGAGTATATATAAATACTCTATCAAATGCATATTTGTTAATTGTTTGTTTAAATGCAATATTAATTTTCCTAATCCTTAAAATATTGATTATACATGGCATAAAAAATTATTTCATTGTGAATTCAAATCAGTATTATCTATTTATAAATATGACAAAGACAATTAATGGCAAACACTATTAATTTTTCTGTAAAAAATTAATTTTAAAACATTGATTCATTAATTATACTTTTCTTTACAGAAAAAATTAATTTTGGTAACTTTGACTTTGGTTGATTTAAATGACTAACACTATTAATCATACCTTATTTATGATTCCAAAAAAAACTTTCAAAAAAATAATTGTCAACTAAAAATAATTAACTTTATATTTGGAAACTCTTAAATAATGTATTAATATTTAAAAATAACACTAAAATATTTGTCTACTTAATTATTCTAACTTGAATATTTACAAAATGATAACCAAAATCTTATATAGAATAATTTTACAATGATAATTATGATAACGAATATTTTATTTTTAACATGCCATGAATATCATATATTCATTTCATAGAAAGAATTTGATACAATGTTTGAACACTAATTTAGCCTTTTTTTAGTAAATCATAAATTGATAGGTTTACTCAGAATAATTAACTGTTTACTTATAAAAAAATGGCATTAGTAAAAATTATTTTTATTAGTAATTAAATTTTTGTTATGAATATTCAATAAAAAATTTCATATAAATTAACAACCTAACATATCCGTGCATTGCACGGGAACATATACTAGTTAATCATGAAACTGAATACTATAAAATGAGAATTGAATAAATTAACAATAAAACTGAATGCTATAAAAACTTAATACTGATACGCATGATTTATGTACATTTTATATGAATTTTGACCTTAAAGATATCAATTTCAATTTAATCATACCTGTATGAACTATATTAATCATTAAACTGAATACTATAAAATGAGAATTGAATAAATTAACAATGAAATTATTTTGGTTTGAAGGAATGTGGAACAATTATATCTACAATATCTTAGTTTGTTAGTAAAACATGTATGTCTAAATGCTTTGGGTAAACATTGATGTTAATATATGAAGGCTAACTTACTACAATGATTATGTTAGTAGAACATTGATTATGTTTTAACCAACTGTAATGTTGTAATGCTAACTTACTAAAATGATATGTTAAAATACTCAATTTTCCTCTTAAAATAATCAGTTGATATGTTAAAATACTCAAGTTCCTTATAATAATCAGTTGATATGTCAAAATACTCAATTCCCCTCTTAAAGTAATCAGTTGATATGATAAAATACTCAATTCTCCTCTTAACATGATCAGTTGATATGATAAAATACTCAGTTTCCCCCTTAAAGTAATCAGTTGATATGTTAAAATACTCAATTCCCCTCTTAACATAATCAGTTGATATGTTAAAATACTCAATTCTCCTCTTAACATAACAGTTGATATGTTCAAAATACTCAATTTTATAGGTTGTAACGTTAACTATCCATTCATATTGTATATGTAGTTATAGAAATCATTTGATATACAAATTATTTGATGTATGTAATTGATGCAAAAATTTGTTGTACAAGTTGTATGTGTTTAACAAAGAATGATATGCAATCAAATTATATGTTTGTTTCTTATTCTAACTTGAATGCAAAACTGAGCAAAGAAAGAGTAAAATTGATATCTTTAAGTTCAAAATTGATACCTTTAAGGTCCAAATTGAAATTTTTCCAGATTTTGAAGGGCAAAGTGCGCGCGTGCACGCCACGCGCCTATCATTGGGCCGGCCCATGTCCCGTCTCATATTGAGGCCGTCTCGGCCAAGTTTTTGTGATATTGATTTTATTGTTAAGGACAAAACGTAAAAGCATAGGCCCAAAGAGAAATAAGCAAATAAGGCCGAATTAGAAAAAGGAAAATTTGGGCCATAAATGAAGCCCAAAAATAGCTTTAAGTCACACGGGTCGCAAGAATAAAGCCCTTTAGGCTTCTGCTTAAAGTTAGCAGATTTCGTGGGCTAGAAGCCTCGCGGTTCGCGCGTCTTTAGGCCCAATCTACTATTAGAATTTTGAAAATTATTGGAGATAATAGGTTTATGATGGCATCAATCATAGTTATCAAGATCCCGATTCTAATCAACGATTCTACGATCTTACGATCCAAAAGTAGTCGATCGATCCGGATCATAGGTAGTTACTTAATGTTGCAGAATCGTGTGATCCAACATAGCTCAACAATTTAGGTGGTAGAATCATATCATAACACAATTCTACGATCCTACGATCCAACGATCCGATCCTAAATGGCTAGTTTCAATCGTAAATTCATATAATACAGCTTTCACTTATGTATAAATACATATTTAAAATAATTATATCAATACCTTTATAAAATTCAAGTTTTTCAAGATTTATATATTAAAAATGTTAAAAAGTATTTTTTTAAACTTAATAGACAAAGTAAAATAAGTTACACCTTAAAACTTAAAAAGAGAGCAAATACAATTGATCAGTAATCCAAAGTACATGAATGCATATTTGTAGGATCGCACGATCCTACGATCCAATTCTACGGATTTCGATCCTTGCCCCTCAACAATTCTAGGTAGAATCCCGATCATACTAACCTTGGCATCAATAGATTTGACGAGCATTGATCCTAAAGTTACCTACTTACTTAGAAAAAGAGAAAAATATGGGGGAAAATAAAATCGCATTAGATTTCATTGTGACATTGTTGGAGACAATGGAGGAGAAAGCACCCTCCACCATAGTATTGAGTTTGACAATCAAATTATCATAAAGGTTGGGCATCACGATACAATGTTAGGTTTGCGGAGAAATTTTGAGGCTTTATACATGAGGAAGTCATTTACATGCAAATTACTCTTAAAACACGCTTATTTGTCATTTGTATATACATGAGGAAGTCACTGACTAACACATCACTCTTGAAACACGCTTATTCGGCATTCATATGTTGATGAGGAAGTCACTGACCAACTAATCACTCTTGAAACACATTTATTAATCATTTGTATGTAGCCAGATATATTTTTAAGAGATCATATAAAAAAACATAAATTTATTGAATTGATCTTTGTAACGTTGGTGTCAACATATATAATGACGATGCCACACTTATTCAACTTTTTTTTTACTTACTTTATATGTGAGTTGTGTTAAGATTTTTTTATAAGGAAAAAAACTTTTGTCTTTAGAGGAGGTGGAGAAAACACTTCATACGACATAGTTATGCTATAAGGAGACTGGAGATAGTGCTGATAATTCAGGTAATCGGTTGTTCCATAACTCCAAATTTTATAAAAAAAGAATGGAGCTATAAGAAAACCATTTTTATTGATCTTGTGGAACTAAGGAATTAATTTATCGTTATTATCATGAACCTAGTCACACAAGTCAAGATTTTCCAAAATTAAGAACAAGTCTAATACGGTCATAGTTAAAAGTAAGAAGAATACATAATATAATCCAAAAGAAGACTTAGCACTAATAATTTATCTTGAGTCAATGTTATATCAAATGCAAGGATTCATAATTCTAGTTATTCGTACCTTATGTTTTCTTAATGTGATTGGTTAAATACCCAAGATTCTTGTAGATTGTAAATGATTCTCTTTGTATGGTAATTGGCATTTATTCAATCAAAAATTAATTAGACTATTGATGACAAAAAATTTAGTTTGACTAAACGTGTATTTTATAAAGAGAATTGTGTGTCTATAAGGATTTTCATTTTAAATCAAAAGGTGTTAAGTAAAACACTCCATATTTTTTTCAAAGTGTTTAACTACCTACATCTACTTCTTATGCTTCCATTAGTTATCAGGATATGACAGAGATTTTGCCAATATGGCTTAGTTATATAGGTGAAAAAGGAATGCGATTGATGTCTAAGAGGGATCTTCTTATGTTTGGGATAAAAAATAAAAGTTTAAAGGAGATTTGTTAGGGGGAGGGGAGGGGAGGGGAGGGAGGAGGAATCTCATGTTGAAGACATGAGGATTTTTTATGTTTTTTTTTTCCTTTCATGATGATACATCTCGTTAACCTGACTTAAGTTACTTAGGTTGAAAGATGAAGCGTTTACAGTTTATAGTCTTTGAACAATGGAAGGCTTTGGTAAAGAATAATAAGGGTAAGAAGATTAAAAGCCTTTAAACAAAAAATTTTTTAGAGTTCCGCAAAGATGAGTTCAACGTGTTTTGTGCTATGTATTAAGATGCATCGTATCGTTAGAAGGATACCACAATAGAACAATGTTGCAAAGTGAGCGAATAGGGCCTTGCTAGAGAGTAAGATGTATGCATTCTAATGTAGTAGAAGGTATTAGAGTTAAATTGGAATGAGTATTTGTGAATTGATCAACTTGGATTTTAGCTATCCTATGTTGATAGTTTAACTTGGATCTTAGGATGAAAACTGGGTTTTGGTATCCTTTCACCATAAGAAGCTCGAGTCATGTATAGCATTGACGTTACTTTTGATGAAAAATCCATGTATTTTCGTCAACTCAATAGATTTTAGTTTTAATTTGGAGATGTTAATACTTCTCGTGAGGTGGGATTCGAGGTGAATTCTACTTCTTTGAAAGATTTACCTTGTGTTAATATAGTTGATGATGTTGATCTGGTTACTTTTGAGCTTGTGATTTCTATTATTACTTCTATGAATAGTACAAGAAAAATCATATACAAGATTTATCAAATCAATCTATTAGGCTGCATGTTTGATGTTACAAGGGAATCTGACATGCTTAGGAGCATATCTAAAGATTTTAGGATTAGTGCTAAGGGTAAGCTTTTCTTAGAAAAGTTAAATAGATAAATTTTGTTGTGCATAGGGATGGAGAAGGCAAAAACATTGATATTCTAATATTAGAAAATTGCAACCTTGGTTTTAATGTCACCTTAGAATGAAAATAAGATTGCTTACATGTCTAGAGTCTCATATACCAATATTGTTCGTAGTTTGATGTATAATATGGTGGGTAATGGACTTGATAGTGCGCATTCCATAAGTCATGCTAAACGGTTTTATGGCTCGACTGAGTCATGAAGACTAACAAATGACGAGCATGATTTTTTTGCTATTTGAAAGAATAAAAAA